>JASDQU010101310.1:133884-151635 GCA_032191745.1 Picea mariana
GATCTCCGTTTTAGGCATGTGATAGCCCGTTGGAAAGGTATCATTGATGATATTCATTTTGAGGGCTCAATCATGCCTTTGGATATCATTGAGGAGATTGATACCGAAAAACCTTCATTTAGGCCCTCAAAATGGCCCTGGAAGTAAAAACTGCTAAAAATAGTAAATTGCCAAAAATGTCAGAAAGTTGTTTTGAGCCAATTGGAAAAGGTGGGTGGCCACCGATATCCATATGGATCAGGAAATGACTATGTTATTGTGGTTGTTGATCATTTTCTAAAATGGAAAATCTTGCCTCCTACAAGAAGAACAATATAGTAGAAGCCAGTGCCAAGCTCTTCTTTGAAAGAGTATGGCTACATTTTTGGATCCCACAAACCATTATCTCATACCGTGACAGTCAATTCCTCAACACATTCTGGTCAAGCCTCTGGTCACTGTTGGATGCCAAGCTCATCAAATCTATTGCCTTCCACCCCTGAATAGATGGCCAAACTGAGGTCATCAATTGGATGATCATACATATCCTACGCATGTACAATTCAAAACACCCCCGCACATGGGATGAGAGTCTTCCCTGTGTCCAACATAACTACAACCGTTCCCTACATAGCTAAACTGGCCACAACCCATTTCAGGTGGGGTTGGGATTTAAACCATTGGGCCCCGTGGATGTTGCACTACCCTTGGTGACCACCTCCACCGACTCGTCCCTTGCTCCACCAGAAGATGACAAATCCACCCAGTTCATTGAGAGGATCCATCACATCTTCCAATAGGTTCAGGATATTCTACAAAAGTCTAATGCCAAATACAAGCAACACCATGATCAACATCAGGTGCCACATACATTTCAAGTGGGAGACAAATTTTGGTTGCACTTGTAAAACGAACGCCTTACAGGGCCCCATAGGAGGCTTATCCCACTCCGTTATGGGTCATACACCATCACCAAGGTTGTGGGTGACAATTCTTTTGAGCTCAACATTCCCCCTTTCCTTGGCCTGCACCCAGTCTTTAACGTGGTTCTCGTTCGACCATATTTCCCACCATTATTGGAAACCTCAGAGATAGCAGAGCAGTTGACACCAATAGAGCTCAACTTGAATGCATGCAACGGGCCTCTAATGATCATATTGTGGACACACAGATCAAGGGCACTCAACAATAAATGATCCATCTTTATCAAGTTGTCAAAGCAGGGAAGCTCCTCCACCAAGGAAAGTGGCTAACTCGGTGCCAAATTCAACATAAATTTCTTCATCTTATGGGGGAACTCAATGTAATCGATACCATTTATTCCTAAGGAGGGAATATTGATCTAGGTGAATATCAGTTGCAACCCACCTTTTCCAACACACTAAAAACAATTTTCTGGCAATTTACTATTTTTAGCAGTTTTTAACTTCCGGGGCCATTTTGAGGGCCTAAATAAAGGTTTTTCGGGATCGAGCTTCTCAATGACATCCAAAGGATTTTATTGAGCCCCCAAAATGAATCTCCTCTGTTGATTAAGATTGGTTGTCATTAATGTCAACCCTTGAAGAAAGCCCCGTAGCACAAAGGTTTGGGTAATGGACCCAAGATTGTTTGATGTAAATATACTCATTATTGTCTTGTCATGGTTGATAAGAAGTAAATATGGATGAAATCCAAAGTGGACCCCTTATGGTGAAATCCCTCACAGGAAGATGCTTTGCAGAGTAAGATAACCCATTCTTAATTGTGGAATAATGAGATGAAGGATAATCAATTTGTTAGGGAAACTATCCTAGTTGTATAGTGATTTTCATACAATTTCTGGTTGTATGTGGAATGTCACATAACTCCTCACGGTTAGAGAGTTACGACCATGTGAAGTTGGAGAACCTAGGTTTGGGTAATGGACCCAAGTTTGTTTGATGGATAACTATATGATTTTTGATATATTTGAAGGTAATACTATTCTATATGGATAGTACATGTCATTCCATTTCTGGTGGTATGTGGAACGTCACATAAATCCTCACAGTTTGAGAGTTATGGCCTTACGAAGTTGGAAGACCCTCTTATGTCATCTAGAAGCCCCAAAAGGTTAAAGTAGTCAAAGTGGTTTAAGAGATTTTAGAAGGTAAATAATAAAGTGAAGTGATGAGTGTACTATAATTAAAAGTGAATACAAAATAAATTATTTAAATAATAAATTGAATGGATAAATTAGAAGTGGGTTAACCCTAAAATAAGGAAAGTGGGCAAAGTGACCTAGAAGATGCTTTTAAGGAAGCTACTCGGAGAGTATAAATAAGAGGCAAGGCTCTTTAATTTTAGACACACTTAAGAATATTGAATACCTATAGGTGTTTGAGGTAACCAAAGGATATCTAAGACGAATCTTTGAGGAAAGTAAAGAAAAGAAGGTCAAAATTCAAGGAAGGATAAATTCTTTTGATGATGCTTTCTAAGGTATGTTTTTTTCAGGTCATCTCACCATTTTCGCGATAATGTTTTTTATAGAATGATTCATACCATGAAATTTCTATTCCATTGCAGAAATATATCCAAGTATCTGTGATAAAAAAATCACCTCGTGGGTCATTTTATTTTTGGAGTTACACTCCGTGGAAAATAGGGTTTGTGGCTAGTCCTAAAACTTGTCAAAAACATGTGTTTCAGGTAAAAACATCATAAATTCTTCATAACATATCCAAATTTAGTAAGACCAAATGTGTTGGGTATAGTAAGTATATAGTATTGTTTGTAATAGTTTCATATCAATTCAACAAATATTCCATGTGGGGCATTCTCTACAAGGTCGCTCTCTAGAATAAGTCAGAATTCAACAAGGTGTGTCGTTTTTCTCATAACTCCTTTTTTGAGAGGTTCCAAGTAGTGACACCTAGATGAATTGCATAAAACACACTGAAGAACATTGTGTATCATTTTCAGATCTTTATTCATTATGGATACAAAGTTATGATTATTTCAAGTTAGGGTTGTTGACTAATCCAAAACTAATCTTGTGAGACTAAAGAAACGTTTGATGATAATGTTAGTCTCTTGTTGTTAAAGTTAAGGAAGGTTTGCAAGTATGTGATCATATACACTAGGTCTATTACAGAGTTACAAATCATATTTGGATGATGAAATTGATGAGGGCTTTTGGTTGAGGTACAAGTTGGGTACATGGTTGAGACAAGTAGTTGATAAGTTGGCACATACATGAGGTGTATAGTTGATGATGTTGGTACATATTGATGAATCATAGTTGATGAGTACTTGACACATGATTGGTACATACTTGGTACATGGTTGGTTGCACTTTTTTATGGTACATGTTGATTATAGATTGTTTGGTATAGGTCGGTGCATGGTTGATGCACTTGTTTATGGTACATGTTGATTACAGGTTGAGGTACAAGTTGATGCATGGTTCAGGTTTATTGGTACATGTTTACATCGATATATCTCATAATGATAGTGTGACAGTGGTTCCATCATTCTACGGCTACTTTAGGGCGGCTGGACGGGGCAAGGACAGGTGGTTGTAGACACCTTCCTATTGTAGCTGGAGAACATAGGGGGTTGTAGCCTCCTTCTGGTTGTAGCTGGAGAATTGGGGAATTGGAGCTTCCCTTAGGTTGTAACTTGAGAAACTAGGGGGTTGGATCCTCCTTCATGTTGCAGCTAGAAAACAAAGGAAGTTGGTGCTTCCAATGAATGTAATTCTTCAAGACATATAAGATAAAACATTATGTGGTTTTCTTATGATTTCAGTTTCCACGTAAAACACTGGTGTACTATGTATGTGTGTGATTGTTCATTTCTTATTGCTCATTATTGGATAATAATTCTACATTGATATAACACTTGGATTATTTGGAGAAAAATGATTATAATTACGCTATTATTGATTCACCTCCCTCTCAGTAATCCAACAATTGGTATCAGAGCAGGTTCCTTTTGAAATTAGTTTGACCACTGAAAAGTAGATCATGGAGAGTACCAACTCATATAAAAATGGAATACGACACTTTGATGGACAGAAGTATTCTTTTTAGAGCATAAGGATGAAGACATATATACAAGCACAGGGGTTTGAAATTTGGCAATCAATTATAGATGGATACACAGTACCAATAGTTCCACCAACAAATGACAAAGTAGTGAAACTTGGTTAGAATAATTCCAAAGCTACAAATGCACTTTTGAATGGTCTCGGTGAAACAATATTCACCAAAGTTGCACATTGTAAATCCACCAAAGAGATTTGGGACAAGCTTCGAACTATTTATGAAGAAGATACAAAAGTCAAAGCAACAAAACTTCAAACTTACAGAGGTTAGTTTGAACAACTAAAAATGAAGGAATATGGAAATATTGCAGCCTACTTCTTAAGAGTTGACAAAATAGTGAATGATATCATAGGATTGGGAGAAGAAATCAAAGAATATATAATTGTTCAAAAGGTAATAATATCTCTTCCTATTAGATTCAACCCTAAGATATCAACACTAGAAGAAAGATTGTATCTGAACTCAATAAACATGGACGAACTGCATGGAATCGTCACAGCATATGAAATGAAAAATGAACAGGAAAATCTAGATGTAAAAGAAGCAACCTTCAAATCATCCAAAAGATCAAAGCAAAAGAAGAAAGAACAAGAAGAATATAGCAGCAACAACGACGCCTCAGAAGATGATGAAGAAGTGGCCAACTTCGTCAAAAGATTGAACAAGGGAACCAATGGTAGGTATAGAGGTAAGTTTTCTTTAATTTATTTTAATTGTGATGGTATTGGAAATTTTGCTAACAAATTTCCTCATAAGAAAAAGAGAAATGATGAAGGTTACTCAAAAGGAAAACACACATATAAAGGAAAAAGAACTACAAAGAAATATTTCAAGAAAATCTTATGCATCAAAGAAGACATCTCATCATCAGATGAAGATGAAATTAGTGACAGTGAGACAGGAAGAGTTCTATTCATGGCAGTAAAAGATTCTGACAAATAATACTCTGAAGAAGAATATGAAGAAGCCGAAGAAGGATATGAATAAGTTGAAGATGAAATCGAAGAGGTAGAAGTTGACTATCAAGAAGAATTAATGTGTGCCATAAAAGTTATCAGAAGAGAAAAGAAGAAAAATAAGAAACTACAAGAAAAATGACACTCGAGAACTAGAACAAATGATCACAAGATTGAAGGTTCAAATAGAAGAAGATAAAAGAATTGAAGAAGCACTCAAAGAACAACTAGAATAAAAGGACAAGATCATTGGAAACTTGGAATCAGAGATTGTCACACTAAGAAAGGATATTCAAAAGAAAAATATGCAGAACAGTTCAAAAGTTCTGAATGACATTATCAACAGTAAAAAATCTTATCTTGACAAGTCAGGACTTGGATATAATGAGACATAAAATGGATCAAGCTCCAAAACAACAGAGAAAGAAACAAATGCAAAAATATATGCAAAAACAATCAAAGCGGATAGGAAGATGTACAAGGAAGATTATAGGGACACTCCTCCACTAAGAAGATTCAGATTTTAGAATCAACAATAGATAAATAGGCCTCAATAAAAAGAAGGATTCATAAGAGCACCTTCTTTCAAAAGATCTTCAACTCCCAGGTATCAATTTATATTTTTTGGTTTATGTTATGCATGTAATAATTTTGGACATAAAGATGTGAATTCCAGAGCTAACAACAGGAACAATAACAACTTTGAGAGTCATACACAAAGGGGTTACTCAATTAGACCTAGTGAAACATAAAGAACAAGTTACAATAGGTTTGAATCTTTGAGCATTGAAGTGGAATGTTACAAATGTAATAATTTTGGACACGTGGTGAAAAATTGCAGAATGACAGTCCCTCCTAAAGAACCTCAACAGAATAACAACTGTCACAGACAAGAACCTCAGAACATGACATGGATAAGAAAGCAAGATCAATATAGCAATGAAGAATGCACAGTCGATATACAAGCTAAGCAAAAGAAACATGGTCGGTATGTTGACAGTGGGTTTTCAAAACACATGACAGGTGATAGAGACAAATTTGTTACATTGTGAAAGGAAAGAAATGGATCAGTCTCCTTCAGAAATGATAGTTCAGCCAAAATCATTGGAGAAGGCACAGTCCGAATTGGGAACAAGAATAAAAAGGCACAAAATTTTCTACTAGTAGAAGATATGAAACATAATCTTATAAGTGTGATTCAAATGTGTGACCAAGGTCATAAAGTTACTTTCGATTCACAAAAGTGTGAGATGAGAAAAGAAGGTTCAGGGAAATTGGTCAATACAACTACAAGAACTTCAAACAACATATATGTGTTCAGTGAAATTGGAAATGAAAAGTGTTGTCTAGGAAAGGAAGATGAAAGTTGGCTATGGCATAGAAGAATGGGTCACATGCATTTTGATAACCTTGTCAAAGTCATCAAAAGAGAAGCAGTTAGAGAAATATCCTAGATCACGAAACCAACCAACATTTTATGCAAGCATTGTCAAGAAGGAAAGCAAACAAAGACCAGGTTCAAATCAAATGAATATTCAACAACAAGACCACTGGAAATTGTGCATACTGATCTAGTTGGAAAAACTACAACAAAGGGCTTAAAAGGTGAGAAATACTTTATGTTATTAGTTGATGATTATACAAGAATGAGTGGAATTTTCTTTCTCAAGAACAAGTCAGAAGCTTTTGAAAAATTCAAGATCTACAAGGAAATGGTTGAAAATGAGATGGATTCAAGAATCAAATGCTTGAGATATGATAATGGAGGAGAGTTCACTTCAAAGGAATTTAGGGACGACTGTAGCAGTCATGGAATAAAAAGCCAATTCTCCATTGCTAGGACACCTCAACAAAATGGAGTTGTTGAAAGAAAGAACAAGACAGTACAGGAAATGGCTCGAACAATCCTAATGGATTCCAAATTTACAGATATATTTTGGACATAGGCAGTGCATACAATAGTTCACATTCAAAACAGAGTAATTCTCAGAAACAACATGGATAAAAATCCCTATGAGCTATGGAAAGAAAGACCAACAAATGTGAAGCACTTCAGAGTTTTTGAAGAAAATGCTACATCAAAAGAGAAGATGACAGAATGGGAAAGTTTGACTCTCGTGTGGACATAGGAGTACTTATTGGTTACTCAAGTACAAGGAAAGCATACAAGTGTTACAATCTAATATTGAACAAAGTTGTGGAAAGCATCAATGTAACAATTGATGAAATAGGTAGACCAGAATCAAAGGAAGAAGAAAACAAATCAATTGAACAACTTTTCGAAGAAAAAGAAACAGAAAATGAAGTAGAAGAGGAAGATGAAGAGAATCTGACAAAAAAAGAAGAGCAAGTTCAGCAAGTATCTCCAAAGACACCTAGCAAACGAGTACAGAAGGATCATCCTTCAGATCAGATTATTGGAAACAAAGATGCAGGAGTTGAGACTAGAAGAAAAATCCATTCACCAGAACAAACACACCTAACACTCTTATCTACAATTGAACCAAACTGTTTTGAATAAGCCAGTAAGGATTAATTTTTGAATAAGGCCATGAATGAAGAATTGGATCAAATAGAGAAAAATGACACTTGGGAATTGGTTCCAAGACCAAAGAATAAGAACGTGATCGGCACAAAATGGATTTTCAGGAATAAATTAAATGAAGATGGACAAGTTACAAGCAACAAAGCTAGATTGGTATGTAAAGGAAATGCATATATTGAAGGAATCGACTTTGAAGAGAGATTTGCCCCAGTTGCCAGAATGGAAGCAATCCAATTACTTTTAGCCTATGCATGCTCTAAAAATGTTAAAGTATATCAGATGGATGTAAAATCAGATTTTCTGAATGGGGAACTTGAAGAAGAAGTCTACATTGAACAACCAGAAGGATTTCAGTTGTCAGAGAATGCATATTATGTGTGTAAATTAAATAAGGCCTTGTATGGTCTAAAACAAGATCCTAGAGCATGGTACTCTAGACTGGATAAGTATCTGCTGCAGGCAGGGTTCAAAAAAGGAAGTACAGACAACAACCTCTACATCAAGGTAAGTGAAGGTAATATTTTATTAATTGAAGTTTATGTTGATGATATTACTTTTGGTAGTGATGATGATAGGTTAAGCCATAAATTTTCAAAAGAAATGCAAAATGAATTTGAAATGTCGTTACTTAGAGAACTATGCCTCTTTTCAAGACTTTAGATATGTCAAAGAAACCAAGGAATCTTTATTTCTCAAACCAAGTATATAAGAGAAATGCTAAAGAGGTTCGGAATGGAAGATTGCAAACCAATTATCACTCCCATGCAAACCAGTTGCAAGTTGAGAAAAGATGATGATTCAAAGTCTACAGATCAGAGGTAATACAGGTCAATGATTGACAACCTACTATATGTGACAACATCCAGACCAGATGTAATGCGGGAAGTTGGACAAGTGGCACAATTTCAAGCAGCACCAATGGAGTCACATGTGTTAGCAGTGAAGAGGATTTTCAGATATCTTAAGGGAACAAAAGAGTTTGGATTATGGTATCCAAAATGAAAGGATCTATCACTTATTGCTTACACAGATGCAAATTGGGCAGGTTGTATTGATGACCGATGAAGCACCAATGGAGCAATGTTCTACATGGGTGAGTATTTAGTATCATGGATAAGAAATAAACAATCATCAATATCTTTATCTATGGCCGAGGCAGAGTATATTGTAGTAGCATCATGTTGTACACGGGTTCTTTGGATGAAACAAACTCTGACAGATATATAGGTTGAGTATGATGAGTCCATTCCAATCTATTGTGATAATACAAGAGCCATCAGTATCTCAAAGAACCCAGTGATGCACTCCAAGATGAAGCACATTCCAATAAAGTATCACTTTCTACAGGAGAAGGTTGCACAAAAGAACATCAGAGTTGAGTATGTGGGCACAAAAGAACAAGTGGCAAACATCTTCACAAAAACACTTCCACGGGAATCCTTTGAATATCTTCGCTAGAGACTTGGAATTATTTGTACTCCAAAATGAATGTTTTTTGAATGCTTATCTTATATGTCTTAGATTTACATGCAGAAGAACCATAAGAGGGAAGTTCAGTCAGGGGGAGAAACCCCGGATGGAAATATACCTTTTCCATTAATGACAAAGGGGGAGAGATTTATCAAATGCAGAAGACAGATGCATGGTTCCAGGGGGAGAAGATTTATCAGATGCATAGGACAAAGGCATGGTTCCACGGGGAGCATGAGTGATATAAATTCAGTATTGCATCAGAGTGTTTCCATTAATTCCAAAGGGGGAGATTGTTGATTAAGGTTGGTTGTCATTGATGTCAACCCTTGAAGAAAGCCCCGCAACACAAAGTTTTGGGTAATGGACCCAATATTTTTTGATGTAAATATGACTCATTATTGTCTTGTCATGATAAGAAGTAAAGATGGATGAACTCCAAAGTGGTCCCCTTATGGTGAAAGCCCTCATGGGAAGACACTTTACGGAGTAAGAGAACCCATGAATAATTGTGGAATAATGAGATTAATGATAGTGAATTTGTTAGGGAAACTATCCTATATGGATAGTTCTTGTCATGCCATTTCCGGTGGTATGTGGAATGTCACATAACTCCTCACGGTTAGAGAGTTATGACCATGTGAAGTTGGAGAACCCAAGTTTGGGTAATGGACCCAAGTTTGTTTGATGGATAACAGTGTGATTTTTGCTCTATTTGAAGGTAATACTATTCTATATGGATAGTAAATTTCATTATATTTTTTTTGGTATGTCGAACGTCACATAACTCCTCACGGTTTGAGAGTTATTATCTTACTAAGTTGGAGGACCCTCTTATGTCATCTAGAAGCCCCAAAAGGTTAAAGTAGTCAAAGTGGTTTAAGAAATTTTAGAAGGTAAATAATAAAGTGATGTGATGAGTGTAATATAATTCAAATTGAATACAAAATAAATTATTTAAATAATAAATTTAATGGAGAAATTAGAAGTGGGTTAACCCTAAAATAAGGAAAGTGGGCAAAGTGACCTAGAAGATGGTTTTAAGGAAGCTACTTGGAGAGTATAAATAAGAGGCAAGGCTCTCTCATTTTAGACACACTTGAGAATATTGAAAACCTATAGGTTTCTGAGGTAACCAAAGGATATCTAAGCCGCATTTCTAAGGAAAGTGAAGAAAAGAAGGCCAAAATTCAAGGAAGGATAAACTCTTTTGATGATTCTTTCTAAGGTATGTTTTTTTTAGGTCATCTCATCATTTTCGCAATAACTTTTTTTCTAGAATGATTCAGACTGTGAAATTGATATGACTTTGAGGAAACATATCCAAGTATCCGTGGTAAAATATTTAGCTTGTGGGTCGTTGTATGTTTGGAGTTACAGTCCGTGGAAAATAGGGTTTGTGGCTAGTCCTGAAATTAGTCAAAAATAGGTGTTTCAGGTAAAAATGTCATAACTTCTTCATAATAGATTCAAATTCAGTAAGACCAAATTTTTTGGTTAGATTATAGTCTGTAGTATTTTTTTTAATAGTTTCATATCAATTCAACAAATATTCCGTGTGGGGCATGCTCTACAAGGTCTCCCTCTAGAATAAGTCAGAATTCAGAAAGGTGTGCCATTTTTTCCATAAATCCTTTTATGAGAGGTTACAAGTAGTGACACCTGGAGGAATTGCATAAAACACACTGAAGAAAAGTGTATATCAGTTTCAGATATTTATTCATTACAGGTACAAAGCTATGATTATTTCAATTTAGGGTTGTTGTCTAATCCAAAACTAGTCTTGTGAGACTAAATAAACGTTTGATGAAAATGATAGTCTCTTGTTGTTCAAGTTAAGGAAAGTTTGTAGGTATGTGATCATATACAATAGGTCTATTACAGAGTTACAAATCATATTTGGATGATTAAATTGATGAGGGCTTTTGGTTGAGGTACAAGTTGGGTACATGGTTGAGACAAGTAGTTGATGAGTTGGCACATATATGAGGTGTATAGTTGATGANAAGGAAAGTTTGTAGGTATGTGATCATATACAACAGGTCTATTACAGAGTTACAAATCATATTTGGATGATTAAATTGATGAGGGCTTTTGGTTGAGGTACAAGTTGGGTACATGGTTGAGACAAGTAGTTGATGAGTTGGCACATATATGAGGTGTATAGTTGATGATGTTGGTACATATTGATGAATCATATTTGATGAGTACTTGACACATGATTGGTACATACTTGGTACATGGTTGGTTGCACTTGTTTATGGTACATGTTGATTATAGATTATTTGGTACAGGTTGGTACATGGTTGATGCACTTGTTTATGGTACATGTTGATTACAAGTTGAGGTATAGGTTGATGCATGGTTGATGCATGGTTTAGTTTTATTGGTACATGTTTACAACGATATATCTCACAATGATAGTGTGGCAGTGGTTTCATCATTCTACTTCTAGTTCAAGGAGTTGGACAAGGCAAGGATAGGTGGTTTTATCCACCTTCGAGTTGTATCCGGAGAACATAGGGGGTTGTAGCCTCCTTCTAGTTGTATCTAGAGAATTGGGGAGTTGGAGCTTCCCTCAGGTTGTAGCCTGAGAAACTAGGGGGTTGGAGCCTCCTTCTAGTTGCAATTGGAAAACAAAGGAAGTTGGTGCTTCCAATGAATGTAATTCTTCAAGACATATAAGATAAAGAATTATGTGGTTTTCTCCCAATTTTGGTTTCCACGTAAAAAAATGATATACTTTGTATGTGTGTGATTGTTCATTTCTTATTGCTCGTTATTGGATAATAATTCTACATTGATATAACACTTGGATTATTTGGAGAAAAATTATTATAATTACGTTATTACTGATTCACCCCCCCTCTTAGTAATCCAACATCCTCGACGATACCTTTCCAACGGGTTTTCGTGCGCCTAAAATGAAGATCGTAAGCAAAAGTTACGACCTTGGGAAGTTGATGTACTAACTTCCCCAAATGGGACCCACATGACTTTTGGCGCTTCATCTCCTAGGGTTAGGTTTTTGGATGTCTATGGTTTTTGACATTCCTGTTTATTGTAAAAATGTCATTAGAGCCTCATTGTAATCATCTTCTTGTGAATGAGCGCAATCATCACATCTCTTCTTAGAGATAAGCTGCCACCATTCCAACAAGCTTGTTTTCCACTGCGTTTTATAGTTTCAACTTATTTTCTTATTGAATAGAAAACCATTTTTAATGTATCTCTATTATTCTATGTTAAGCATATTTTAATAATTTGTATTCATTTCGTTCTGCTCATAAAATATGGATCATCAACACTTCACAACTACCTAAACTTGTCAATGACTGAGATACACCATGATCTTGACCATTGATCTCGCTTATGATCAATGGTCATGATATCTTCCTCTATGATTTTTTTCAACGATGGATCACCGTCGATCCTAATCTCGTATCATATCTGGACCATTGATTTGGTTTAACCCCAAATTAGATCTCCATCATTGATCTTTGTTAACAATTTGCAAAGTTTTACATCGGTCCACACAAGGAACCCTCGACTGAAACCATGCTTCCATGTGTCATCCCCGTAGTGGAATTCCTTAAGTCAGCCTGATCTATCCCATCATCAAGACCTCAAATATTTTAACACTTCCAACAACTTAGAACCTTCACTTACCATATTTCGTCGTAACGAGAACCATCAATCTATAAGGTTGATGGTTTAGTCTCCACCATCCAATCCATTACAAAGGATTTATTTTATGTGGGCCATGCAGAAAATATGATTGGGACCATTTCAATGAATCTATTGATGCCACGTATCTCAGGCCACTGGTCCATGGATTCTTGACACTCCTTGTGCTAAACTCCTTGTACTTTGCTTATACGTGTAGACTCCATGTCGTCTCTCTAGAGATAAAATGGATGGAAATATATTTTCTTTACATGACATTACTTTCCAATAGATTGTCGTCGATCCTTTCGGTGATGGATGATCGATATTCTCTCTACACCAGAATGTTTCTCCTCACTGTTCTAACCTATAACATAACACTCATGACTTGTCTTAAAAACCTATTCAATTATCTTGATGGATTCATCGGGGTTTGTACACGCAAATTTACACAAAGAGAACATAAAAAAATTGATCATCGGGATACAAACATAAAACTCAATCTCTATTAATTGATCTCAAATACAATACAAAGGCCTCGTTGGGCCTATCTTGAATTTACATCTTTCTTTCCTCCTACTCACAATGTCCATAATCTTCCATTTAAACAAGAAAATACAATATCATGGATCATCTTAGATCCACAATTTCCTCCTAGAATCGTTAACTAGATGTTGAAAAGATAAAATTGAATAAAAATCACAAGAAACTCAATCAAGTATGAGGAAATCTTGGTCCCTCAACCATGCTATGCCTTTTCGAAGATTCACGAAATTTCAACTTTTACTTGGGGTGGTTTTTCTCCTACATCAAACTCCCATGGTTAAAAATATTCATGATCTCCTAGTAATGTGCCTTTGTTGTTGCTTCATCCTTTAATTCTTTGGTATTCCTTTTTCCTCATGCATAATCAAGTTTCTCTAATGCTCAGATAGTGATCTGCAAAAAATCCTCTGTAGTAACAAGTCTGTTGCACCCTACTACATAATACCTCACTAAGATTTTCTCTTGAGCTCAGTCTCTTGTTATTCTCCTCGTTCTCTCCTCTCGAACCTTTTGAGCACTCATTGCTCTAGGCTCCTACAAATATACTCACTCTTCTGTAGATAAATATTTTCCCTGCACTATGATACCACTTGATACGTACCAGATCTTGTGCCCTGATACTTATTTGATGAGACCAATAATCGGGGTCTTTAGGATTATTTATTTGAATCCTTGGACATGTGGTTTATGGGCCCATGAAATGCACTAAAACATCCATGGAAGCAATATATCCTTAATCATGTATTCACGATACCCTAGTTCACATTTGATCTCCCCATAATCCCTACATCACCTTCAAAACTTGTCTCTTTGAAGTTCATAGGAACTTCATGAATCTTGTACAGGTCTTCATCCTTCTCCCATCACTTTGGAATTTCTACTTCCATCTCTCACTCTCCATAAGAGGACATTTGAAAATCTAGCATGACACACTTCCCATGTGCCAAGGGATATCACCTTGGTGTTAAACCCAACATTTATCCTGATTGGTGCTAGCTCCATATAATTGTGGCTATAACCACGTGATAAAAAATCCACAGATGTATGCAATCAATCTAATCTTTTGATCTTCTCTATGGATGGACAGTTGGAGATAACCATGTCGTGATGTCCTTGAACCTAAGATCACCATATATAACCATTGATCATTTAGTTGGTCAACGACGTATTTCCTCTCTTCCTCACGCTGTTCATATCATGACATGTGTATCAGAACACCAGACCATCGGATCTCAGGACTTCGGTACTTCAACACTTTTCAACTAACAAAACTCATCGATGATTGGGATCCACCATGATTTGTACTATTGATCCTATTGGTGATCAACGATCATGATCTCTTCCTCTATGATATTATTCAGCAATGGATCATTGTTGATCCTAATATCAGATCAGATCTGGACCATCGATCTAGTGTAACCCCAAATCAGATCTCCGTCATTGATCTATGTTAAATTATTTTCAAAGGTTTACTTCGGCCAATGCTTGGAATTGTCGATTGGAACCATGATTCCATGCATTATCCCTAGAGTGGACTTCCTTATGTTATCATGACATATCTCATCGCAGGGACCTCAGAACTTTTATCACTTCCAACATCTTAGAACCTCTGTTGCCCACGGTCCACCGTAATGAGAAACTTAGATCTATAAGGTTGACGATTTAATCTCCACCATACGATCTATAAAAAAAAGGATTTAATTTGTGTGGGCCACTTTATAAATATGATCGCGACCACATCAACGAATCTATTGATGCCACATATCTCAGGCAACTGGACTGTGAAGTCTAGGCACTCCTTTTGTTAAACTCCTCGTACTTTATCAATATGTCTCGGGATAGTTCACCTTGGGGATAAGAGAAATAAAAGTGGCATCAATAATTCTTGGAACCTTCATTGGCATACTAACCTCTTGCACCACTCAAACAAGATCCTCAATCAATAATTTAAATAAATAGAGACAAAATCCAATAGTCCATCCATTAGGACCTAATCTCCTATGCTTCTTAAAAGTTGTTAGAGCATGCAGTAAATCCTCCTTAGAAACAGGCCTCGACATCCTCTCATTTTCATCATAATTAATCCATCTGGGGAACAAGGAGATTACCTTGAATATGTAGATTTTTAATGACGAAAATAAGCAAGCTAAAATTTATGCCAAACACTTAGAATCCTAGAGATAACTGTCTTTCGTGAACTTCCAAAATGTCTCAAAACCATATTCAAAAATTACCATAAGTAGAAATACACATTGCTAARAAAATATGTAGCAGAAATAAACACAATGGACAACATTCAATAACCCATAAAAACATAGAAATTTAGGCAAATGTCAGGGAAAACCCCAATGTGGGGAAACCCAATGAGAGAGACAGATCTTATTTATTGCTTCAGGAAAGCGTATTACAACAACATACTCACAAMTTTCAGCCAAGAATAAATACCTCACAACAACAAAATCTCTCCCATAATTTTCTACCTTGAAAAACGTGCCCAAATCCGTACAATTGTACATCCTCCTCAATTTTTGTGCCTCGAAAACCATGCCCACCAGAGTGTTGTATGTCCTGCACAGTACGACCCAACAACAATAAGAAAACTCCAAAATAACCTGCCTCTATTTTCATGCCAAAGGACAACCTTGAAAATCATTCCCTCTCCTTGTTGTATGGATTCGTACAGTACGACCCATCACAAAAAAACTGAACAACACACACACAAGATATTCCTTGGTATTTGTGCCCTCCTTTTCTTGATAAATGTTCCCACCAAGATACTCAGTTTCCTCTCTCAATCTCTCTCGAAAAATCTCTCTCAATCTCCTCTCGATGTGTCTTGGACACTACAGAATCCATTCTTTTATAAATCTGAAAATGACATTTTCCCTCCAAAGTGTCTTCTCACCTTCCCCAACCCTAAATCCAAAGGCCAAGATTAGATCTTGTATTTTTCAAGATCAAGGGTCATGATCCATTCCCTCCAAAATGAATCACTTAAAATATTAAAGTAATTTCACTTTATTACATAAGTGTACTTTATGAAATAAAGTCACTTTAAAATTAGAAGGTACACTTGATTAAAATGTCACTTTAATAAAAGAACCACTTTCTAACAACTTTATAAAGAATCCTTAAAAAGGTAAGTGCCTGGTAGTGTAAACATAAGGTTACATCCGCATTCAAGACAAAATATGTGGAGTACCTCCCGAGCTAAAAAGATAACACCCCCTCTTATCGAGGAAAGTACTCGTTGCCATCACTATCATCTGGTTCCATTAAATTATGCTCTATAGGAGATCCCTCTGAACGTGGAGCCATCCTTAAAACCTACACAAAACTTGAACTATAATATCTTGTCCTAGCAACAACCCAGAACCCTGAGCTCACTTCATCCTGAGCATTGGTTCGATCAACCTGGCGGAGCCTCCTACTAGTGCTAAAAAGAGACTCGCTCTCTTCTCTCGAAATGTGAGACTGAATCCTTGGCACCATCGCAGTCTCAGGAGCCTCCTCACGTTCCTCATCCGACATTGAATCATACACTAAAGGTTGTCCTCTCAACATATACAACCTGTCCACCCAATTATTGATCACTTGCAACTCCACCGGGTCCACTCCCTCCCTGTAGATAAATACATGTTCCCTCTTGAACAATACGTAATATCCTACATCCTCCAAGGATGAGACTGAGAGAAAGTTAACCCTCAACCTTGGAATAAAGAGAACTCCATCAAGATCCAAAAGTCCACCAAACTCGAGTTGGAATCTAACACTCCAAACTCTACGTACAATTCTCGCCATACCAGCTTCATTTACCACCTGTCGATCATGACCAATCTTTGTGATATTAATGAATACTCTCTAGATTCCCATCATGCGGCAAGAGGCTCCACTATCCATAATCCATTTGATAGCATCTCCAAATCCTCCGCTGTCGACACTAGAAACTAGGGTCACCAAAGAAAATTCTCTGTCATACTTGGAAGAAACGTCCTCCATGGCTATTGTAGCATTTGTCTCAGGCCCTTCTGGTTCCTTCTTCTTCTTCTTCTTCTCAAGACAATGAGAGGCAAGGTGCCCCAACTGGTTACAAAAATAACATTTGACTTTACTCAAGTCCCTTCTAGAAGTTACTTTCTTCTTGCTCTTTGCAATAAGAGCAACATTCTCATCAACTCCATCTGTCTTCTATTCACTTCTCTGGGATATTTATCGGATCTCCTCCTGAGTTAAATCATCCCACAGTCTGCTCCAATCTGGTAGATTCTCACATCCCACCAGACACTTCATGAAGACTTCTCAATCTTTGGTAAAGCCATTTAAGGCTATCCTCACCAACTTAGAATCTGTTATGACCTCTCCAAAAACAACCAACTCATCTTTTACTTCAGCTACCTGTTGACAGGCATTTTTGACACACCGTCAACTAGAAGGGAAGATGTGGTTCAAGGTTGTCTATTTAACCCAAGCTGTTTGGTATATCTACCCTGACAAGTTTTATGGCTCCGTTAACCAA
>JASDQU010101310.1:200038-214913 GCA_032191745.1 Picea mariana
GAAGCATCCAGAGTTACTCAAGCATTGCGGACAACACTTGTCTCAAGGGGAGGGGCATGTTAAGCCCTAATATTTGCTCATTACCCCTTAATTGGGGCATATTATATTAGTAATGTTATTTTATTTATGCTGGCTTTAGGCCATTAGTTGTAATTATACCTCCTAGTCTCCTATATATACCAAGGAAACATTTTCATTTTGAATCATCTTGTACTTGAACATTTAAGTGGGGTAAAAGGAGGTTGCCCCCTCGAAGAGGCTTATTATCTGAAATTATCTCTTTTTCAAGGCGTTCAGTACTTTTTCTGAGTTTTTTCTATGCTATATTGATATTTGGTTCTTAACAAAGGCTATATGAGAAAGTTATTTCCAAGTTTAGCAACACTAAGGGATGATCGAAAGAAATTAACTATAATATAGGAGTCAAGCAAGGTTTTCCCCTATCCGCTAGCCTTTTCAATATCTATATTGATAAGTTAGAAGATTGTTTGGAGGATGCAAGTTGTGTTGAATCAAATAGTTCTACTATACTCATCATCTTTCTTCTTTATGCCAATGATATTGTTCTTATGGAGGAGATTCCCTATGACCTAGGTAAGAAACTTATAATCCTCAAGGATTTTTTCTCTAGTATGGGCATGACTGTGGAAACTAACAAAACAAATGTTATCATAATTAAATCATAAAAGATCACCTACAATACTTTTGTATATGACAACAATAGCTTGGAGAAAGTTCCTTCATACAAATATATTGGAATCAATATTCAGCACAAGCTCAATTGGAACTATAGTATTGAGAAAAGGATAAATGGAGGGTGGAAAGATTATTATAGACTTGAAAACAATTGTAAATCAATGAACCTTTGTCTTTGGGATAAGAAAAAATGCCTCTTTCACACTCTTGTCACTTTGGTTATATTATATGGATGTGATGTTTGGGGTTGTAGTATATTTAGACAATCCTAAAGAAAGATAGAACATATCCAAAATAATTTTTTAACTTATAATCTAAAAATTAAGGGAAATACACCCTACCATATCCTCTTCATAGAAACAATCCTTTCCCCCATCAAGAACATTTCTAAGATTATATATCTGACTTACAAGAACAAGATAGATAACATGGACGACAAGAAGCTCCCCAAAATTTCTTCAAACTCTAGTGAAAACCATCGACCACTCAAGAGGCGATGGAATAAAGGTGCCAAGTCTTGGTTAAATAATTGGGGAACACAAGAAGATCTCATCATGTAGAATACCGATAATATTACAAATATTATCACTTCTAAATCTAAGGAGAATATGTGGTGTGATAAATAATTAAAGGATAAAAGGAAAATAAGATACTACAAGGAGGTGGTCCACCCTAATTTAGAATATCAAAAGTACCTCTAAGTTTTGAGAACTGCAAAGAAGAAAATAAAAATTGATAAAATAAGAACAAACTCTCACAAGGTACATAGTGAAACTGAGCGTTGGAAAATTCCCAAAACACCGTGGGATGAAAGAATCTTTCATATTTGTGATACTAAGACGGTTAAAGAAGAAAAACAAATTCTCTTATATTTCCCTTCCTATTCCCAACTTAGATCCCAATTTAAAAACATTTTCCACAATATAGACCTTCATAACCTCCTAATTCATCAAAACTATGGTGATGTTGGAACACTTCTCTCAATGTTTTCTGAGCATAGAAATACAATTTTAAAGAAATCAAAGTAATCTCTTACCTTATTAATGTATGATAGACCAATTGGTCTCAATGGACGTTAATCATCATCATCATCCTCATCATGAAAAACAATACTGAATACATCTATAGATCATAATTTTGCAACAATCCTCTCCACCTCCATAAAAAAATTATTTATTGAAGTGTTGTGTAAAACAAGAATAGAATTTCCAACCCTTGGTATGATAATGAGTGTAAACTTTCTATAAAATCCATTAGGGATGTCAATAATGAGTCTTTGAAATATGATAAGACTAATAGATGCAAATCCCTGATTAAATGGAAAAAAAAGGCACTACATAAATATAAAGAAAGAGAATCTTTTGCACCTTTCTAAGGTAGATACAAAGAAATTTTGGAAGCAAATTTTGACTTGTAAGACTAAACAAAATTCTATGATTCCCAAGACATATTGGAATTCCTACCTTAAAAATATTTATGAATCTTGTAATGAACAGTTTCTAAAAAAGATAATATGTTTTCTATAGAATACATAAAGTTTGGGGTTAGGCGACTTGCAAAAGAGAAATATAAGTACATTGAGGGCTACCAAGATGAAATATTAACAATTGGAGGGCCTACTTTGATCCCTCACACACACACACATGTAAATTCTAACGTTGTACAATGTCTACTATAAACAGATATTCAAAAAAGATACAATGGCAAATACAAACATTACACAGGGATTTTTCCCCTGGAAACCCAAATAGGGAAAACCAGCATATATTATATTCATTAATTGTGTTACATTGTTTACAATACAATATACATATAGGAGCCAGCGGCATCCAAAACCCTAACCCAATGACCTGGATTAGTCCAAAACCCTAATTCCTTAACCGGAAATAGAAAAACATCGGCAAAAACCATGTGCTGAAAAAACTACCTAAATACATGACATGTTTCCCGAGGTAGGTGTCACGTTTCCTGAGGCAGAAAAAAAAATTCCGCGGGCGCTGCCCCTGGACCCCCGCCTGGGGGGCTCCATCCCCCCTACGTGCCCGACGCATATGCTTAGACACTGCTACTCGTGCAAATAATATAACACATACCCAACAACACACACACACACACTTCAATTTAGCAATCAAATAGGGCTTCCCTAAACCTTGGACTCAAAACTTCATTGTACCTATTTTTAAAATGGGGATAAAATAAATCCTTCTAATTATAGGACCATTATGATTATCCCCATTTTATCCAAACAATGGAAGTGTTTTGGAAAAGAAGATAAGCCTATGGCCAGAGAGACATGGAAAAAGAGATAAAGGTCGGGACAATTTTAGTGGTTATCATTCAACTGTGGACCACCTTATCACACTTAGGATCATTGTAGAGGAGTGTCACAATAATAAAACCAATCTCCTTTGTTGTTTAATTGAGTTTAGGAAATATTTTGACATTTTTCCTAGGACCAACCTTTACAATACATTAGAATAGATAAAAGTTCCCTACAGGCTGAGAGTTGTTGCATTAAGGTTGTATGAGAGCGTTATTTCCAAGTTTAGGAGAACTAAGGTTTGGTCAAAAGAAATTAACTGCAATATAAGAGTCAAGCAAGGTTGTCCCCTATCCCCTACCCTTTTTGGAATTTACATTGACAAGTTAGAAGATTGTTTGGAAGACACATGTTGTGTTGGAAAAAATCTTGCTACTATAGTAATCATCCTTCTTCTCTATGTTGATGATATTGTTCTTATGGAAAGGAATCCCTATGAACTTAGTAAGAAACTTAGAATCCTCAATGATTTATTCTCTAGTACATGTATGGTTGTGAAAACTGACAAAACAAAGGTTATGCTCATTAAATACAACAACATCACCTACGATAATTTTTTATATGACAACAATATCTTTAAGGAACTTCCTTCATACAAGTATATTGGAATTGATATTCATCACAAGCTCAATTGGAACTATAGCATTGAGAAAAGGATAAATGGAGAGTGGAAAGCTTATTATGGGCTTGAAAATTTAATTTTAAATTAAAAGAACTTTGGCTATGGGATAAGAAAAAAGTAGTCTTTGACACTCTTGTCAATCATGTTTTCTTATATGGATGTGATGTTTGGGGATGCATTATCTCTCGAGAATCTTGGAAAAAGATAGAGTAGATCCAAAATAATTTTATAACTTATAATCTCAAAATTAAGGGAAATATAGCCTATCATATCCTCCTCATCAAATCGATATTTTCCCCATTGAGAGAAAAACTATGATTAGGTAATTAATGTACAAGAACAAGATAAACAACATGGATAACAAGAGGCTCCCCAAAATTTCTTCAAACTCTATCCAAAATAACCAATGGATGAAGTGGTGATGGCATAATGATTCCAAGTCTTGGCTAAGTCATTGGGAAATAATATATATATATATATATATATTATGTAGAATACCAATTATATTAAAAATATTGTACAAGATAAATTTAAGGAGAATATATGGTGTGATAAATAACTAGAGGATAAAATAAAATTAAGATATTATAAGGAGGTGGTTAACCCTAACCCTGAAGATGAAAGTTATCTATTTGTTTTGACTAAGAACTAATTCTCATGAGCTGCATAGTGAAACCAGGAATTGGGAAATCCTCAAAACACCATGGAAATAAAGAATATGTCACCTTTGTGACACCAAGAAGGTTGAAGATGAAAAACATTTTCTCTTAGAATTCCCTACATATACCCAAATAAGATCCCAATTTCAAAATATTTGTCACAATATTGACCTTCCTAACCTTCTAAGTCATCAAAACTTTAATGATATTGGAGTGCTTCTCTTACTACTTTTCAAGCATTGAAATAACATTTTAAAGAAATCCAAGTAATATCTTACTTTTCTTAAGGTTTGAAAGACCAATTTAAGTCATCAAAACTTTAGTGATATTGGAGTGCTTCTCTTAGTGCTTTTCAAGTATTGAAATAACATTTTAAAGAAATCCAAGTAATAACTTACTTTTCTTAAGGTTTGAAAGACCATTTTTGGTCTCAGTGAACATTAAGTGTCATCATCATCATCATTTAAGTAAAACATAATCCAAATCAATAAAAAATAGTGTGCCATATTCATGGATATTTTCTTTAATGTTTATGAAAAATTCAATATTCAATTGATTAGAATATTCAAGTGGTTAGGACTTTTTCTGTAGAGTTTATCAAATTGTCAACGATCAAGTAGGGTTTAGAAGGATTTTTTTCATTGTTAATAGTGATATTGTTTATGGTTATAATAATAATAATAATAATGTAGTTTTAAGATCACGGCCAAGCCAACACACCAAATTGGTGTATGAGACCTATGGTATAATGAAAAATAAATATAAAAATAAAAATAATCAAACTTATTTATTTATTAATATAATTAATTAACTTAAAAAATTGTTTTATTACGTTTAAAAAATTTAGATATATTATATATACTAGATTATAATGTTTATTAAATTTTGTATTTTAGTAAATGGGTAATTAATTCAACTAATTTTCAAACAGAAAAGAGAATATAAGTATAAATCTATTTCTTTGTTTATATTTATATATATTAAAATAAATTTACTTTGATTCCATTTTTTTATGAACAATTATTTTAATTTAATTGTTTTATTTCAATTAATTTAAAATTTTTAAAATTTTTAATAAACACAAAAATATGTGGCGTAGATAGATTGGCAAGTGCCCTGTAAATGAAAGGAAATGTGTAAAGGAGGTCTCAAGTTTTATTTTCAATTACTTGAACACATACTATAAATGCACATAATTTAATTCATTTTCAAAAATTACTTTAAGTGATAGTTTACTTTACTAGTGTGTAGAGTTTCACATTCGTCATAATGTAGGAAGTTTTGAAATTTCCAACATTTTGAGTGGACACTTCACCCATTATCACAAACAATTGAAGCTATAAGATGTTAGAAAACAATGCTAATGATATTTAAAGAGAAGGTTATCATATTACTAAGAACTGATAAAAAGATTAAGACATTATTTTAATAATTTTCTTTCTTTATGCGATAATATCCTAATCTTCTCTTTGAATATTATTGATTATTGCTTCAATTATTACTCATGATGAGTTAACTATCCACTCTAAATATTAGTCATCTCAAAACTTCCTCCACAATGTTTATCTAAAAAGCTTATGCATATAAGTGATAATTGACAATAACATTTTCTTATATTATAACTTTACTTTAAAAAAAACATTTAATTTTTTATTAAAAAAATCAAACTAATCTCTTTGTAAACCTTCCATATTTTTGTTAGCTTATTGGATTTTCAAATTAATACAAATTCTAGTATAATATAATAATGAAAACATTTTACAAACTTTACTTTAATATAATAATAAAAACATTTTAAAATCTCTCTTTGTTGTATATTAACGTGAGTTGTATTTATATTAACGGGAGTACAATCACCTTTGGGCACAATTACACTTTCTTACGGCAAGTGATGAGAGATGTTGGAGTAGGTACACGAGGCTAAAGGTGTTGGTGATGGTGATAATTCAGACACAAGTGTTGGTGATGGTGATAATTCACAGATCCACGGAAGAGCCTTGTTGTGAGGGCGTTGGGAGGATGATGGTGTGGACGATGATGTCTTGAGGTGTAGATAGAGTTTTTAGGCAAGGGTGTGGTGAAAGATAGCCTCTTGTGTGGGGAAAACAACGTGTTTCAACTTATTTTGGATTCTTAAAACTAGGACTCATTTCTCATCAAATCTTTCAGGGAATAAGGGATGTTTTTTTTTTCTATTCTTAATGAGGTTATCAATTATGGCTTGACTTTTGCTTTTTTATGCATTGTGTCAGTCTCTATGTTGGCTTCATAGTTTTTTTTATGTGTTAGTGTCTATGGAATTATGTATAGTTGGGGACTATACTCTTTGCTAGTTTTTTGTCCAAGGGCTCTAGTGTATGGCACATGGGGTGTTGTACGTAGTTGAGGTGTATTTTGTTTGTCACCTATATCTTGTTTATGGATTTGGATCTTTTCTTTTCCTTTATGCTTCAATCGAGTGGTGGGATGCTATGGTGTTTTATGTTTATGAGGTTTGATCTTTTTATGTTTATCATCTAGTTTGGTTTCATTTCTTATTACTATGAGTCTTTGAACTAGTCATAATAGACGTTTCAACTAGGGAATGCTCTAAAACAAGCAAAGGAAGACTGAGGAAGAAGGAGAAAATGACTCATGCCCTCTTATACATGTTAGGTCTTGTTCTTGCCTCACAAGGACAGAAAAGGTTGTTCAACATGCTAAACATATCAATCATAAGAAGGTCCCTCCAGAGATCAATATCAAGTAACAGGTGGAGTAGATGGAAATATTGGTGCAATACAAACAAAAATAAGTTACCAAAAAATAGATTGAAGAAGAATTTAAAGGTTGGATCCCTAATTCTAGTTTTTCCCAAAGAAGAGACACAAAAGTGTTCAGGTCAAAAACTTATATTGGTTAATTAAAAAATTCATAGCTTAAAATATGCAAGATAGCTTAAAATATGCAAGACAAATGAACCCAAGAACAAGAGACTCTATCTAATCTAAAGAAATTGGAGGCCAAACTTGAACCATTTTGTAGAGTTTTCTTTAGGGTTAGAATAGAAGTTTCAAACTAGCAGTCGAGCATCCAAGAGAATTCAATGAAAGTAGATGGCACACTAGCTTCATAGGGCACATGTTCCAACCCCATTATCATTGAAGTTAGACCAAGGTAGGAGGAGAAAAATATATTGAAGAGGCTAGTGGCTCATAACTCTCCAAGCCCATTTCGTTTAGTTCAACCGTGTTCATGTTGCTTTTTAATCTTTATTCAAGTTTTAGGTGTATGTATTTATGCTTTTTTTTCAGTTTTATTTTGTTCCATATGAGTTCTTGAACCTATGTAGATTTCTTGGATAGTTGGATTAATATAAACATAATATTTTTAAATTTTATTCAAGTTTTAGGTATATGTATTTATGATTTTTTCACAGTTTTATTGAATATAGTTAGACCAATATAAACATAATAGGTTTTTTTAGTTTTCTTCATGGCATGTTACAGATAGTCATAATTATAAATTTTTTACAATATTAATATAACAATATTTTTTTTATAACATTAATATAAAAATAGACTTCCTTCAAAAAAATATTTTAAAATTAATTACATTTCAAAACAAAATCAATGATGTTTCACCGTTAAATAAAACAAATTATGAATATAGAATTATTTTTGGAATGGATCGCGTTTAGAAACTATGAATGTTTCATTTTATTAAAATAATGTTTGACATGGAAATAATGATAAAGTGTTAACTTTGCCAATCCTTTATACATGTTTTTGTTAATATTATTATATTAAAAATAATAAAATATTATAATTAATTTAATTTTAAAATAATATTAATAATAAATTAGTATTGATGTTGATAATGCATGTTATTATTTATTAAAATTGTTTGTATTTTATGAGACTTAAATAATAATAATAATAATGAAGTTTTTTTTTTACAATATTATTTTTAGATTTAAAATGTTTTATCAAATTTAAATAATAATAATAAATGTTTTGTTTTATAATTTTATTTTTATATTTGGAAAAGTGGGAATGAAGCTTTTTTAAATTTTTATAGTTTTGATGAATTTACATATTAAGAAGATTAATTTTGTTATAAATATTTTCAAATTGTAACTTAATGTGGATAAGGTTTTGTTATAAATATTTTCAAATTGTAACATAATGTGGATAAGACATTTTGAAATTGTAAGAAAGTGATTTTCATCTGCACCTTGTTAGTATCTTAAAAATGATAAACATTTTTATCTAATAATAGTTTAGAATTTATATTTCTCCATAAGTTAATGAGAGTTTGTTCTTGTTTTAGAAATGCTGATTTTCTTCTCTTCTAACTTTAACATAATGATATTTTTTATTTTTAAAGTAATGTTAATGAAACCTTTATAATATCTTAATTTTATCTTATCCTCTAATTCTTTATTTTCCCACAACTTTTACTTAAATTTAGACGTGATAATATTTTTAAAAGTATCAATATTTTGCAAAATGATCTTCTCATGTATTCTCTAATGATTTGGCCAAGACTACATCTATATGCCAACCCATCTTAAGTTGTAAGTGGATTTCATTGGAGTTTGAAGCAATCTAGGGAAGCCTCATATATTTCATGTTAGTTTTCTTGAGCTTGTACATTAAATACCTAGTGATAGCCACACTCTCAATATAGGAAAGACCAACTTCTATGAGAATGATAGGATAGGGTGTATTACTTTTAATTTTAAAATTACAAATTATAAAAAGTTTTAAATTTTCTTCATCTTCCTCCACTATTCTCTAAAAATTTTAGAACCTCAATCTTCACATTCATATTAGATAACATGAGAAAGTGGTGTCTAAAATACGAATTTCTTTTGGCACATCCAGAAGTTCAAAATATGCTTTACACACTCTATTAATTTTTTTCTCAATGTTATAATTTCACTTAAACATTAGTTGAAGGCCAATTCTAATATATATTTATGTATTTTTCTCTATTTTTTATTGTCATATACACAAATTAAGGTTAATGATATTTTTAGATTTTTTTATCATAAAATTTGTTTTAAATTTAATTATCATAAAATTTGTTTTACTAATGTTAATTACCATACACATAGTAAAACATTTCTTGGTTGCTTATCATGATTAAAGGGACACCTCACTATAAAAATAACTTTGTCATCTTAAAAAGAAAAATATTAACTATTCAGGAATAAAGTAAATATACCAACACAAATACTTATTCCAAATATAACTGTAACTTGTAAATATAAAATATTAATATTTTAATAATTATTTATAACATCATTCAATTTATTTTATTTATAAATTTTCCAACAGAAGTTTTGAAGTTTTATTTCATAAATAATGTTAAGAGGGTACTACAAAACCTTTGAAGAGGGTAGCACAAAACCTTTCAAAGATCCATTTTCATAAATAATGTAATCACTAGATTCATATTAAAAATAATAATTAAAAACACATATTTAATAATATCAATTTAATAAAATTTATAATTATTAAAAAAATACATAACATTGCTCATTATTTTGTCTGGCATTATTCCAATCCAATATATATTTGATACAGTAAGTTCCATAGAAGTGTTCTTAATAATGACTTTTAAGAAATGTTATCCCCTTGCTTAGTTATTGCTTATAAATAATTATTATTTACTTGTAATTGAAACGATAAGATACATTAGAGCAAGCATGCATTAAAATTTGTATCGCCGTCATATACTTTTAAAGTTGGTACCTACCTCATCTAAATAAGTGACATATATTCTTTTAATGTTTGGAATCAGGTTCGCTACTAATCTTTTATTTATATATAAAGTATAAGTTTAAATATTATGTGTCCATTTTAAAAATACTAACACAATCAATTTATTCACGTGTAATGATAAACCTAATACTTTTTAAATGTTTTATTTCTTAACATGATAAGTGGAAGGTATTCCATTATTAAAAACCTTATTTTTAAAATGAATTTAATACTCATGCCCAACTTTTTAAAAAGATTATGCATACACAATGATAGAGAATTTTTTCTTATCATGAATGTTTTTTATATTTACTTTTAGCTTAACGCCCAATTAAATTATTTGGATAATGTTAATGGAATTTGGATTTGGAAAGGTAAAAGACGTCTTCGATACTTTGCATTAATACATTATGTGTAGGGTTTGCGATATGTAATTGCTAATGTTTCATCCCCACAAGATACCTATCCCACAAGATACCTATCTGAATATTACGATTGTGCACCTCTGGTGGTATGTGGTACTGTGATGGTTCTTATTTGGTTGTTTGATAACACCAAGGATACTTTGTCCGGACTATGCTTCTTCACCTAGAGCATATCCATACTTTGTTCTAGACTACAGACGAGTCATACTCCTACTCTAGTGAAACTCACTCGTATACTAAAACAATTTGTTAATAGTTTTAGCACTTAGTCATTTAAGCATACATCCATGAAACAAAGAGAACACTTGCAAACAAACAAGAGACACAAAGATATAGTGTGGGAGGCACAAGACGTTTTTAACACTTGACTAAGTCTTCTTATTGTGAAACAGATACAATATGAGCATTATTGTCTTGGTCTACAACTTGGGTGGAGTCATGTGACTTGCCTCACCTCACCAAGACACTCATACATAGATTTGTTACAGCAAGACTCATCTGTCGCAACAAATTTCTCATCTCCTATAGTGCACCTCAAATGTGCACACACCACAAAATCATTGTCTCTTCTTTGTCACAAGACTTGACACACACCTACATTTTTGTCTCATAAATTGCATCACCCAGATCTACAACAAGACTTCCCCAACTCTAAAGTCATCCTACCTGTTGCTAGAATCAACCCAAAGAAGGTTGCCTCAACTCTATCCACAAAATCACCTCAAGGCAACACAAGTCCTCCCATGTGGAGTGACTTGGATCCTTGAGGGAGCTTTACCCCCTTTGTCAAATTATATCACAAAAAATTGACTATGATCTTTCTCTCTTCCTTATTCCTTCTTGGTTGTGCTCCCTTGTTCTTTATAATCACTCCAAACATAATCTTCACAAATCGTTGCCATCTTTGGGTGTGTTGCGCCCCTTCACTAACCAACGTTCCCAAATGAACCGATGTGCCCCCTTCGTTGACCCAAGCACCCAAATGGACCCATGTGCTTGCCAAATTTCCTGTCCATTGGAACTGACACACCCCAACCTTGGCGCCCTCCTCAAGTTGATTCACCCAAACCTCTTTGTTGTGCCCCATGCTTCGCCTCATGCTTGGGAAATCCCTTTGGCGTGTTCTCCTTCACAAAGCACCCACTTTCCCAACTAATGTGAATACTGCGTGTTAGAGCAACCCCAAATTTTGTCTCCTTGAGGACTTGGGTGATGGCTTATACACCCTCCTAGCCGAGTACCTTACATTCTCCCGTGGTTGAAGTCATTGTTCTCCTCGACAATATTCACAAAATATGTAATCTCCAAGTCTCCACCCGAACTTGTGGCCCCATCGCAACTAGGTATATTGGAAACCCTAAATTATGCCAAAGTCGAAACCCCAAGTTTCCAAATCGCATTGAAATCATTTGCAACCTCCTGAAACCATCCACACTTCCCTTCTCCCAAATTTATGTGCACCCAATTTTTTTGCTACATTGGAAAGACGTCTTCTTGCCAACTTTGTTTGTAATTCCCAAGCTAGCATTGTCATGCTACGATGATCACACTTTGTTTTGTTTCTTATTCCTCAACCACTATTGCAACCTCAATTAAAAATTCAATTTTTTTTATGTGTTGAACTCATGTGAACTTGATGTTGCACCCATACTTCAACCAACTCTGAGATGTATCCACACAATGATATCACCCATTCCTTGGACTGATTGAGTATCTAGTCCAATCATTGCACCCAACCCATGAGAATGAACTTCCTCATGCCTAAACTTGTTATTTTGTATTTGCATATCTGTCACTCCATCCAATTTCAAATACCAAGGCAAGTTTCCACCCTCACTTGAGTACTAGTGCCATCGTCTAATCTTCATCAAGGAGATATTCCACAATGTCTAGGTGTTGCACTTTGAACCTAGTGGCTCGTTTGTACTTCTACCTCTTCGACATGTTCTCATGCACTAACTCTCCAATTGTTTAACATCCATGTTCATTCCTTTAGAATGCACAAAATGTAGATAGCTTGTTCATTCATCCCATCTACACAACAACCTTAGACCAAGGCAAGGTCGCCCCTCAACTTGATGCACTATGAAGTCGCCCCAAAACCAAGTCATCCGTGACAACTTGACTCCACTGCCCAGCTCATGGAACAATTAGTCAATATTCTACACACAATCCACATCACATCCAAGTCTCCAAAGAGTCAAGGGAAATCACTGTGCATCTGCATGTCCAACCAACTCTTCCCTTGTGACTCAAACTGTGATCAAGTCCACAAGTCTGGATTTGTTGGCCGAATTCTCCCTGTCTTCATCTATGTATTTGTATATGAAATGTCCCATATGCACCAAGATCTATACATCCACACTATCCTTCCATGTTACTTCATCACCCAACCATGTTGTTTCATCTACCTCTATATGCCTTGGAATGGTTAGGCTTCACCATCGACCATGCTTCCCAAGACCAAAGAAACACCCATGTCCAAGTAATCTCTTCATGTTGAAATTTTCATTTCTGCACAATCCTCCAAATCAAGGAAAGTCCTCAACTCACCTCCTTCCATCGAGTCACCTCTCAACAACTCGACCTCTATGATGATTTTGGCCAACGCACCCAAACTCCTCAAACACATGAATGAACTATCCAAAGTGTTCCAAGTAGGATGAGTCACCCCCAAAGAACTTCCATGCCTTAGGCACGTTCAAACCAATACTTTTTCCAACATCAGCCAATGGCCCCATTGGATCTTTCAGTCATGGTACAATCATCTGCAAGTCACCAAGGTATGTTCTGTCTCATCCAATGTCCCATACCAAAGGTGAGACAACGCTACCCAAGTTACTTGGTTTGCGTTCTTCCATCAAGTTGACTGCTAACAATTCTTGGTCGACTTATTTGCTACCTCCTTCCATATCCTAAAACAAAACTTCCTTGAAACTCATGTAGGCATCCAAAATATGGCATTAACTTCATGAATATAAAGTCATTGCATGACACATAAAATATGGCTAAGGAACCAATGCACCAGGGTACCTCTTCCAAGGAAACTTCTCAAGTCACTTCCACAACTACACCCAAATCTTCCTAAGTCCGCCACAGGGCTCTCCAAGTAGGTCACCCCAAGCTCTCTAGACATTCATCTGAGTCAAGGCGTCCCAAGTGCTACATGAATTCTTTGAATGTGCACCTATTGAGTCACCCTCAAGTTTTTTAGTTTTCACCGCATAAATAGATTACAATTGAACCACCAATTCATCTGACTTCCCTTCAAAGAACTCACCAAAACACTTAGGAAATGAAAAAAATCAAAACCAAACATACCTTTCCACTGAAATTCTTGTTTTCACCCATGGTTCAAGTGTGTTGTCCCAAACCTCCACTTTCCCAAGCCACTGACTCTCCAAATCAAATCCCCTCAATCACCATGTGCAACTCCAAAAACCTACATAGCACCTTCGTTGTGATACAAGGTTAATTCCATTTTTCCACTTCAAAAATACATTGAATTCCCAATTAAATTCCCATGAAACTGATCTCCAAAGTCTTGCCATATATGTACCTTGTCTTCTTCCTCTTTAAGGCACCATGGACACACCACTTGATTGTAAAATCATATTGTTTCAACTGAATTGAGAAACTATGCAAAGAGTCACCTCATCCGAAGCCTGCGGTCGACTCACTCATCCAGCAACCCAACTCAACTGAAATGTTGTTCTCAGTGATGCTTGACACAAACATGCCATGATGAAAATGTTCCCAACCAACTTCCTAGATGCGAAGCTACTCTCGGTGACATCAAGTCATCCAAATCACCCAAGCACTTCAACTCATTACAACCCAGAAATGCCGCACTTCGTGATCACTTCTGCAATCACCAACTGTGATCACTTCTGCAATTAGATATGCAAAAATTCCTACAACAATTCTTTCATTCTTCCACCTTTCCCAAGTGTTGAGTTTACACATGAAGTCTACACCTGGTCTTCTCAAGATGTGCATACAGGTCTAGAAATTAATTCTATCTCAAATCAAATTAACCAAGTCTACACCCAGACTATATCTACAAAAGGTCATTCCACCTTACCAAAACTTCACCAAGTCTGCACCTAAACTATATCTACAATCAAATATACAAAAAGTAGTGTGATGAACTTCGGGATGAGTTCTGAGACCACCCACCCTACCCAAGTGCTTTGTTTCACTACAAACTCCACTCTCGGTATATATACAAGGGGTGCACACATATCAACCTACCACTACACTATCAACTGGAATGTTTGTCTTAAGTTTGATCCAAAGTATCTTTGATGAACCAGTTTGCTCCACTGAACTATTCACCAAGTCTACTCACGTTCCCACTGAACTTTCTTTGCAAGGAATTTCAAAACCAATTGCAATGTGCC
>JASDQU010101310.1:222147-246243 GCA_032191745.1 Picea mariana
TTATAAAAGGATCCATGGGAGAAATGAAAATCGAGTTGAAACTTGGCTCAAGACCTGTGAAGCACAGACCATACCAACTTAATCCAAGAATAAAAGAGAAGGTCAAGAAAGAAGTGAACAAAATTATTGCGGTATGACTTATTTTCCCAATCGAAGAAGCACAATGGATTAGCCCCATAGTTATCTAGAGTAAGAAAGGAACAGAAGACATTTGGGTTTGCGTTGACTGCAAAAGTATGAATTATGCATGCGTGCATGATCTGTTTCCAACACCTTTCAGCGATGAGGTGTTATATCAAGTTGCAGGAAAAGAATCGTATTCATTTACAGACTGGTTCACAGGATATCATCAATTTTGAATCATAGAGGAAGACAAGAATAAGACTATATTTATAACCTAATGGGGATCATTCGCATATAACGTAATGCCCTTTGGTTTGAAGAATTCCCCTACAGTTTTTTCTCAGATCGCGATAGCAACATTTTGAGAGTTCATCCACAAGTTTGTAGAAGTCTATATGGATGATTGGACGATATAAAGCCTATTAAAATATCATGTCGGGCTACTCCAGTTAATGTTTGATAGATGTCGTGAAATGCAGATATGTATGAATCTAAGGAAATGTATTTTTTGTGTACCTCATGGAAATTTGTTAGGCCATATTGTATGTAGAGAAGGAGTCTTGGTAGACCCAGCTAAAGTTGCATTCATTCTGAGCATGTCGCCACCTACAAGTGCCAAATTGTTGTGCTCCACGCTGGGACATACAGGATATTACCATGGGTTCATCAGAAGATATGCAACTATCACCGCACCCCTTGAGAAATTGTTGAAAAAGTATGAATTGTTTCGTGGACACCAGAGTGTGACCAGGCATTCGACATTCTAAAAGAAAAACTAAGTATTGCACTTATCTTGATATTTCCCAATTGGGAAATTAAATTCCATGGACATGTGGATGCATCATCCATTTCCCTGGGAGCCATTATAGTGCAACCAGGGGAAGGAAATATGGACCATTCTATCTACTTTGCCAACAGAAAACTATTGCAAGCTGAGCGCAACTACACAACCACTGAAAGGGAAGGTTTAGCTATGATTTATGCATTACAAAAGTTTAGACACTATTTGTTAGGATCTCATTTCAAGTTCTTTACTGAGCATTCTGCATTGAAGTACCTAGTCAATAAACCAATACTTGAAGGAAGAATTTGCAGGTGGCTACTGATTTTTCAAGAATTTTTGTTTGAAATAATTGTCAAAACAGGAATATGCAATGTAGGTTCAGATCACATTTTCAGGTTGGAGTCAGGGGAAAGTGGTGGAGTAGTGGATGATCATCTCCCAGATGCAAACCTATTTCGGATTGAGGCCATCCAAGAGTATTTTGAAGATATTGTTGTTTTCCTCAGTACATGGACCTTCCCAGAAACTTACTCCACAACCCATAAGTAAAATACGGTGGTTCGCGCAGCAGACTATCAAATGATTTCCAGACAAATTTACAAATTGGGACTTGACAAAATCCTTAGGAGATGTTTCTTCAACCATGAAAGGCAACATATCCTATGGGAATTCCACAATAGAGTTGCGGGAGGACATGTTGGAGGTGAAGCTACTGCACAGAAGGTACTTCAAGCTGGATTATGGTGGGATACATTATTTAAAGATGCTAAGGAATATGTTACATCTTGTGACACCTGCCAAAGAGTAGGAAAGTCATCATGCCAATATGAATTACTCCTTCAACCAGTCATAGAACTTCAAGCATTTGAGAAGTGGGTTGTTGATTTAATTGGACCAATCAACCCCCCGGCTAAGCACTCAAAGGACATATATATCATTACCGCAACTGATTACCTCACAAGATGGGTTGAAGTAGAGGCATTTCAAGACTATTCTATAGATACAGCTGCTATATTTATCTTCGAGAACGTTATCACTCGGTTTGGATGTCCTAGAATTTTGACCAGTGATCAAGGTAGTCACTTTATCAACAGTACAATTACAACGTTGACAACAAAATTCCTTATACAACACCATAAGAGAAGTACCTATTTTTATCACATAGATTGTCATGGGTCAATAAAAATCTTTAGTTTGATTTTGTGTCATATTTTTACCTTAGGTTATATGTTTTAGGTCCCTTTCCCATAACAATTTTCCATTTTTGGGCATGAATAAATTATGATTAGTTTGGTTTTGGGTTTGAAAATTTATTGAGTCAGATCTTTGAAATTTATCATTATGACCCTAACATGTCACCTTATATGTGTTGTATGATGACCCCATATCCTTGTCACTCATCTCATTAAAATTTCATATCTAATCTGAGTTGTATGCTGCCAACTCACTAGGAGAGTTCGCAGCACCTTTCAAAGTACATATTACATTTACTATCATCATTTCTCTTAAAAGGTCATGTCATTGGAGATCTCCTTGATTTTAGAGTTGAATTTTAAATCAATATTTAGGAATCATGTTTATGGATGTCTTAATAATTTTCTCAAGGTATGCAAAATATCCTCCATCTTGGCGCTGGGAACTGGTGTTACAGACAGGCGTTGCGAGATGGCTGCAGGGGATGAGTTGGCGGTTAGACCACTTGCAGGCACTCCTGAGTAGATATGAAGATATTAGCCTCTAGCTCCAGAATACAAGGTACTTCATGAGCTTTCCCACCTTGTTTTAAGGCCTAGAAAGGGGTTAGTGGATTCTCCTTTGTATGGCATTGCGAACTAGATTTCTAGCATTATGAACTATCTCACAGACTTGTAATTAAGCTCGAGAACCTTCTCCCCTTTATCTACATCTTATCTCTTGAAACCATCTACATTCTTGGGCTTGAATTACCCTACCTTATGATCCTTGGCCTTTGCATCACTCTTTTCATACAAATTTTCCCAAACCCTAACTATGGCGCTACGAACTTTGTGCAGTCATCCAATGCTGTGAACTCTTTGTTCTAGAATACTTGCAAATTAGCCTTTTTACCAATTAACCATGTGTTCACAGTCCTTTATGAATATAACCTCACTGTTAAAATATTTCAGCCTTACTTAGAAACATTTTCATTGTAAGAGGTTTGTGTGGATTTTTCTTATTGATTCCAGTAGTCATTTCCTCAACTCCCCTGCTCTCTACTGTGGGTAATTTTTCAGTACTATGACAAAACCTGCTTAGATAGCACATATGGATAATCATAAAAAGAAGGTTCATAAAGGTGGAGACATTGTGAGGACAAAACCCTATGATATGCATCTTTTTTTTTAGGAACCCTTGATCAAGGAAGTCTTCCAAACAGTGATTTGTATTAACTTTTATCAGAAAATGCAAAGAGGGCACCCAGAGGCGGCTAAAGAATCTGCACTAAACTTTGATGGAACCAAGACCAAGGTTGGGATATTAGAATTTGAGGTATCCGAGAGGACCATATCAGTAGCCACTGAGATACCTAGTACTGGGAAGAAATGGTTCAAGGCCATGACTCTGAATGTTGTCTTTTCAAGGGAATTCCTCAAACCATAACACCAAGAAGACAATTTGTCAAAGGCAATTGATACAAGTGTTTTTCATTCATGACTGATAAAGATGTTGGTGATGGAGGAATTAAGTAAGAGAAACATGAAATTGGAAGAATTCATTACTTCTTCCAACTTTCAGCTTAACATTGCTCCTACCCCACAGTCTAAGGTACAAAGACCTCTTCAGGTTGACAAGATTGTACAGTTGGAGATGAATAAGACAAGGAAGAGCATCGGGTCTTCTAAGAAATATAAAGCAACAAAGGAACATGTAGAAGAAGGAGGAACTTCTTAGTCCCCACAAAGAGAGGTTTCACCTTTTCCATCTCCTGGTCTAGTGGAGACTCCTTCAGCTAGAGCCACAGGTCTGAGAGGGAGAAAGTTATTATTCTCTTCACCACCTGCTACAGACAAGGTCAAGGCCAAAATACATGTTACTAGAGAATCAACAAAGCAGGAAATAATTGTGGAGAAAGTGTCAGTGAGATCCCCCATCCAGAGAAAGGGAAAAAGTGTACCTATCAAAGAGCCCATTGAAATTGTATACATAACCACTCCTCCAGAAAATCCTACCTTTAAGAGGCTAAACAAATAGCTTAAAGAGGCAAGGACTGAAATTTCCAAACTAAAAAGGGAGGAGTTGGTTGAAAATAAGAAGTTAAGTGATCTTATGGATATGTATCTTGGAACTCTTGAAAATTCTAAGTTTATAGCTAAAATATTTTGACCTCTCCATAGGCAGCTTAGAAACGTGTACAGATAGAATATAGCCTACCAGAGTCAGATCTGAGGGCTAAAGATGGAGCTGCAACCTTTCAGGGAGGAACTTGACAAGAAGAATTTGGATCTATTAGCTAAAGATGCCACCGGGAGGAGCTCCAGAGTCAGAAAGTGAAGGAGATGGACACCTGACTCAGACCATTTTTGACAGTTTTCTATTTTGGTATTTTGATAATTTGAAGACAGTCATATTTGATAAGTCGGGATTTAATTGAGGATGCATTAATCTCTCCTGTGTCTTATACCACTATCATATATTATTATAGAAGTTATTGAAACTTGGGACAGTTTTGGAGTGTTCTTGATGCATTTTCAAACAAAAAGAGTAGTTACAAGAGAGTTTGCAGTGCCTAGTGCTGTGAATTGGTTGATACAGTTTAGCGTTGTGAACTCCTGATCTGGAGGTTTTGGAGGAACAAACGATTTCCAAATGGGAAGATAATGTTATAAAAGCTGCTAGAAGTTCAGTTGAAGGATGGAGGGACACCTGACCAAGGGAGATGCACTCAGATCACATGTCATCGAGCACATTTAATATGATCAAGGAGGTTACCAACAAGTTCCTAGTTTTTAGCAGTTTGATACTTTTTTGTTGAACAATTGTAGTTACTCCACCTTTAGGTGTGGGAGTCCTAGGAAAGAAGGGAAATTCGAATTGTAAAGTTGTCATTGACAGCCTAGGCTTTAAGATAGAGATTTAAAATCATTGAAGGGTTTGAAGGATTGTAATGAGACTCATACTTTTTTGAAGTTGTGGAATTACAGAGCCATCCTCTAGATTTTGTGTATCAGATTTGAGACTTTTTTGTTAATAGAAATCAATTTGTTTCCATTGTCGTATCTCAATATTACTTTGTTTACTGTCATTTGAATGATTGATTTGATTCATTGTATATGTATTGCAATGGAGGTTTCGTTGTGATGTTGCTATGATTTTTTCAGAGTTTATCTTTTGATTAAAGGAGTTCTTATGTCAAAATATTTTCCTCAGATGTCTACTAGTATTGTCTGATGTGAGTGGTAGACATTTTCATTTCTCATTAAGTATTCTATATATCCTTTTGACTCTTCAAAACCCTTATCTAAGTTATCCAAGACCTCATTTGTTGATACATCTATTCTGGAACTTTATGTGATTTCACTGTTATGACTAAGTTTTGATCCATTTGACACCATCATAAAAAACTTATCTATCAAACCTATTGATGGGTGTTGATCTTACACTTTAGCAATCAAAGTGTGACTTTCAGTGCTAACACCTACCATCCACAAGCCAATGGTACAGTGGAGGCATTCAATAAAATTATGGAAAGAGGACTAATAAAATTATGTTGCGCAAATAGGGAAGACTGGGATGACAGAGTTCCATCATTCTTGTGGGCTTATAGGACTACCACAAAGAAGCTACACAGGTATACCCCATTTCAATTGGTCTATGGGAAAAAAAAAATTGTACCCGTAGAATTTATTATTCCTGTTCTCTATATAGCACAGGATACACACATGACAAATGATGAATCAGTTGCGCTGAGGATTTCAAACTTGCAAGAACTTGAGGAAGCAAGATTTCTAGCGAATTTTTATCAGACAATTGAGAAAGCTAGACAATAATATTGGCTTGACAGGAATACTAAGTCCAAAAGATTCATGCAAGGGGATAAGTTATTAATCTACGACAACCAATATCAAAAACATCCAGGAAATTTGTGCATACATTGGTTGGGTCCATTCATAGTTGTGGAAATCCGACAATCTAGTGCAGTCAGGCTAGCGCAACAATATGGTATCCTTCAGCCAAGATGGGTGAATGGCGCCCGCCTGAAACCCTATATTTCTCATGCTTGAGCCAAAGCATGGTTGCTCCAGTCCAAAGGAGCATGTACAGTAGTTAGATTTTAATTTCCAGTAATTTCTTTAATTCAGTTAATAACATCAGAGTGTGCATTGATTGCGCCATGACATATATTTTATTTTTCAGTCTAAGCGTTGCTTTTGCATAGAATTGCTTACTCGGCCACACAGGATTGGGAGAGACACCATTACATTAAATTAAGTCATTAAATATGACGGGGACCCCATTGTGGTCGGAGCGAGGGAGAATCTGAACTACATCACAGCCCATGTGCCACACACATCCGGTCCATTTATACTCTTTATGATAGCCACTATAACCAGTCAGAACTTTCTATTAAACCATAAAGGTGTGATACGCACAAATTCCATCGATATCCATGTCATGCTTGTTAATCCGTTCATTAAAAGCCAAGATCACTGGATAGATCTTACCCAGTTATCCATCTTGTCGAACACCTAAGCCTAAGATTGTGTTTATGGCCTAATGATGAGTATCTTTACATGTGTCTATAGAGTTTTCCAATTATCCATTTATAATACCCCGTGAATGTGTGAGCGAGCATCACTGTTTAGTGTTATCCATATTTTGAATTTTATGCAATCCTAGATGAGTCGTATGATCCTAGGATCGAGATCTTCAGGGATGTCAAGGGGAAGACAGAGCAAGTGAAACTTCTGGACCTTGATCTAATGGACCAGGTATTGTTTCCACAGATCAAAATTGTCGTGTTTTGGGACTTGGTCCTAGATACAATGGAAGGCATGCAGTTCGTCTCAAAGAAAAAGTTCATCAACCTTTTCAACTCCACAATCATGCACCTTGGGGATCTACCAGTCTTCGGGACCACTGGCAAGGTTGTGCAGTGCACAAAGTTTCTGATAAGTCGAGTTCATGACAAAATCTTATGGCTCGACCAAATATATTTGATTCATGCAGATGACATCAACCAACTCACTGGATTATCTCTCGAGGGTGAGGATGTTTCCAAAGGATTTCAAGGCCCAAGCAAGCATGGGAAGAAGAAAGGTGAAGTTAGCCTATATGAAAATTTCCACACACAGAGAGGTGGGCGAACAAAAAATATTGACCCAATCATTTTGGAAACAATTCGGACGGCCTATTATGTAATTGTGAGCAAGATGATGCGTTCCTACTACAAGGGTGAATGCACCTTAGATGCTCTTTCAGTAGCCGACTTCTACACAAATGGAGTTGTACTCAACTGGTGCAGCTACCTACTAGAGGAACTCTTGGTCGCTTATGAGGAAGCTCAGGAGAAAGGCGGAACCTTCACATATGGATACCTACTAGTGATTTTTGCAATGTGGAAATGGAAGCCACCTATGGGAAGACAGTTGGCACTAGCGGAGTAAGATTAGAAGATTCCTCATCTAATGGAGGAACTTGATGCAATGGATACCATTTCTTCCTAATAGGGGAGGAATGTTTCAGGTGGATACTGGTGGCCACCCACATGTTCCATTAATTCAGAATGGTTCCACATCTTGGTAGTTTTTATATAGTTTTTCAGGTCCCAAACTTCCAAGGTCGTTTTGAGGCCCTAAACGACGTTATTTTGGTGTGGAAACGCTCACTATATAATCAGGGGAAAATATCGGGTGATTTTGAATGTGTATTTCTTGGCTATACCTTTCTAACGGGCTACCAATCACCCCAAATGGAGATCGTATGCAAAATTTATGCCCCACGGAAGTTGGTGTATCAACTAACCACATCGGGGCCTGCAAACCTTTTGGTGTTTCATCTTTCAGGGTTAGGGCTTTGGATGTTTAGGGTTTTATCATTGATCGTTTATGTTAAAATTCATTTTCTTCCTATTTTTAATCAACTTCTTACGAATGAGCGTAGCCAACACATCCCTCACTCTTCATGGATAAGCTACCACCATTCTAGCTAGATTGTGTGTTTTGCATTTTACAGTCTTTTGTATTTCATTCATTAATAGAATTTGAGTTCAATTGTATTGTTTTATTTCTTACAATATCTCTGTGTGTTTCCTTGTTATATCTCTACCTTCATTTCATTCCCAACATAATCCATATCAATTGAAGTATGATAACTTGTATGTTGAGGGAGCAATGTATTCATGTAACATTCCCCTCTCATTGAATACAATAACAATTGAAATTTTTGGTCAATCCTAAACTTTGATTTATTTTATAATAATTTGAGTCAGTTTAAAATCAAGAAAAACCATATAGAACAAGGTTCTAAAATGCATGGAGCTATGATCGTGTGAAGCTCAGGCTACCCCTGGAAATCTAGCCGGATTTAGATCCATTTTTTTTCTGAAAAGTGGATTTGTTTTCTACAAGTTTAGGCTATTATGTAGGGTGAATGGGGGATTGGATTGTTTTTTTTTTTTCATTTTTGAAGGAAATTGGAGATGAAAACCATATATGGAAAAAAATGTGGTTACTTAATATGAAGCTACAATGAAAAACTACACTTTTAATAAGAACAGAGTTGTGTTTAAGCTTTAAACAAATAAAACATTTTGTTGAATGAATTGAAAACATGAAACTAACATATAGAGATCAATGCATTTCAATATATAAATGTGTTAGTGATGAAAACTAATGCATTTAATGGGCACATCCTATCTTCCACCAATTTGAATTCACTACAGTGGAGTTTCTTCAGGGAAATCAATGTTAAAAAGACATATGGAAAGTATCGTTGGGAAGGGAGTGACATCTAAGTGGAGGGAGGCTAATGATTTGCTATGATGTCAAAATATTATACTCATATAGCCATTCATATCTCTCTTATATTCAATATCTCACTTAGGAAAACAAATCATACACAATTCCAATGTCAATGAAGGAAATCCATATTATGTAGAAAAAATGGCACCTTAAAGGTACAAACAAAAAATGTTTCTCGTTGTTTGATGATGCAGAAGTAGATATAGGTACTATGCTAAATGAACTATATGTGAGAAAATTACAACAACTGAACTATTTGACAACAATAGGATGCAATGCATGGAGGTTTTGTATATGCAATGGAAGGAACAAAGTCAAAACAAATAATCAAAGACATGACACATTTGTATAGGCAACAAATAGATTGTGGTAGAATTTTTGCATTTCTTGAACAAAAGCCTCCAAATTTGTATATGAATATCCTTCTCCATCCATATTGAGCTCATCACCTCTCCTTCCCACGGTATTTACTTGTTCCTTGTCCAAAACCACGGTGATTGTTCTTCTCACCTCCTCTTCATTGAGAAACTTTCTCACATCCATACATATATGTATGGCTATCCCTAGACATTCCGCCAAGAACTTGGAGTCAAATGGATGTTCTGCAAACATGGCCCAGGTTACCATGGGTCTTCCTGATCATGCGATAGGTTTTTGCGCTATCAATTCTAGGAGCACTATCGATGGGAGGCATTGGAAGAGATAGTAGACAGAGGTCCACATTAGAATCCTCAACATCAGGCTGGAGACATTTCAAGTTCCTTGCATTCCTTATATACCAAATTGTAAGGACTTCATGCAAGGCCAAAATTTCGGCCAGTTGAATGAATAGAATGAGATGGCCCCATGCCAATGATGGGATGACCAATACATGGGGTTTCTTTCTCCCATTATCAACCCCGATCAACAAGCTTCACAAGTGAAATAACACCAATCCAATATACCACTTGAGAAAAAAAGGATTGACATTTAAGAAAAATTTAGAACCATATGTGAAGCTTATTGATCTTTTCAAATTAGGTTTTGGTCATGGTTCTCAAATTAGGTTGCATTAATATTAATTTCATAGAAATGTTTGGAGCCAACACTATTGTCCATAATGGACATGGACACAAACCCACTCCCATTACAAGTTTGCAAGTTCCTCACACTCTTGACATACTGCATGTATGAGCCTTCTCCAAGTGTCACAATAAATAGTGAATTCATATTACATTGTTTGATATTATTCTCCTTCTATCATTCTCAAATAGTTTGTTTACTCCCACCCCACCCAAATTGCCTATAGTTTATAGTTTGTTAATCTATCAAACTTAGATTTAGAAATCATATTTTACCATCATCAAAAGTTGAGAGATACACTATATCCAAATGGTTTATTTGTAGATAAATGTAGACAAGAATAGATGGTGTCCATTTATGCAATGCATGGTAATTTCTAATCCAAATATTGCAGGGTATATTGAATCAAACCTATTTTTGTTGAGCTCCTAGGATTAAGAAAACCCATTGTTCTATGAGTGGGTATCCATAAAAGTAGCAAATATCATCACCCAAATGAGAGTTCTCTATAAAAATCTCCCAAGCATTTCTATAGGTCCATGAGGGGATCGAAAGGTTGATAAGGAGAGATATCAAGATAGATAGGTTATGGTCAAAACAAATCACAGGTGGCAGATTGTAATATGTTAAAGAGAAGGGACATGTGGTCGGTTGCAAGCAGGTCTTGACTCACCCTTAAGAATCCTGAGATCCATAGACGCTATGCTTATGAGGAATCTTGGTCTGAAAAACTAAAGATTCTTTATTCATAGTGTCTATGTTAATAGTAATTTTCTCATTTCTCTTGGAATCTTTCTTATGTCCTTTGATTGCAAACCATGAACATATTGACTTCCTTCACTCATCAGTAGCAGCAATAGAGCTCCATAATCATAAGATTTTGTCATCATAGCTAAATTTAGCTAAAAAAAATTGAAATACGACATGAACATTCATAGTGTGAGAATACGATAAAAGTAGCAAATCTCGTCACCCAAGCAAAAATCTCCTAAGTAGTGTAGTAGGTCAGCAAGGTGATTGAAAGGTTGATAGGAAGAGATAGATAAGTGATGGTTAAAACAAATCACATGTGGAATATTATAATAGGATTTGTGGAACATTGTAATAGTTTAAAAAGAAGAAACATGTATCCAGTTACAAGCAGGTCTTGAGAGATGATGAAGGGCGGAGGAGAATCGCCCCCTTAAAAAAATGCCTTCAACGTAATTACTATCAAAATAATTCCTTCACCATAATGACTATCACATTTAAGGAAACAAAATAAGGAACTTAGTGTGAGAGTGAGTGGGGAGTGCTTACATGTGTAATGTACTCCCCTAGGTTTCCCTTACCCGTATCTTGCCACTTCTCAATATCTCTCGCCCATTGATTTTGTGTTTATTTCCCTACAAGAATCCTGGAAGGGAATGCATACCACGGTGGGAGAAGATGATTTGTAACAACCAACATTATCATCATATAAGTGTGGGAAGTCATAAATATTATCATTTATTTGATACATAAACCTATTGCAACACTAAGCCTTGGCCAAGTGTTGAGTTAGTTCCTCCTAGTAGTCGGTTTGGTTTAAGTGGTAAAATAGAGCGAGAAAATGACTTCACAAGGGAAAACAAGATGGCATTTGATCGACAACATTCCTATTGCGGGTAACATAACCCATTAGTCGCGCTATCAAAGTGCAATTTCTTTTTAAATTGGGAATGATCGACACCATGGTCCTCTAGTAGCCTAAAATAGCAAAGGTGTACCTTAATAAAACAATATAGTCAGTGAGACAATATAGTTGCTAATTACATTGGCTACGACTTTGATGACTTGGTATGGGATCCTACATACCTGTTAGGTGCTCTCTTGTAGGCTATTAGTACTAGCCTAGGGTTTATAGTGGAAACCAATTACATTTGAACCCGAGCCTCGCCTAAATAATCCCAACATGTTACAAATTCTCCTAAATTTAAAAAACAATATAAAAATAAATAAAAAATGAAAATATATGTTATTTTTTTTAATGTCATGTCTTGGTTATTTAACTCATCGCTGTAAGGATGTCCACACTTTTACAATTTATCTTGATGTTTTTCATGTAGGAATCTCAATATGTATGCCAATTGATTTACTTGTTGCAAAAAGGAGAAGACGAGGCCATCACAATTATGAAGTCGATGTTATTTGTTTGTGTTTATCAGCGGTAGGCATTCAACTAACGGTGGAAGTCGAAATCGAGATGGACCACGATTTCCCTCACTTCCATGGGATCCAACCTTAAAACTCCTACGATTCCATTGTTGAATTATCATTCTTTACATTCTTTTATGAATAATTTTTGAAGTGGTTTCAAACATCACATTCTTTTAGGAATATTTTTTGACTTATCCTTTTGGATTTGAACTCCTTAAAATGATTAAGAAGAATTCAATTTTAATCAGTAATCCATAATCCATGACATTGGCCTAAGAAAATCATAAGCATTTTCATATTTTAAATACAATCTTTTTAATTAAATCGTCTTCTAACTGTGTCATTTTGTATAGAAAAAGAAAATTGCATAGCTCTACTTTGAATAATAAGTATAGAAATTAGATTGTGTCAATTTTGTAATAAATTGATTTTATTTTCAAATATTTTATTTTAATTTCACTAAAATTTAGATGTCATATTTTAAATATAATTTTAAAATCCTTAAGTAGGTGTAAGTTAAGTGATGGATTTAAAGTTGTGGAATAATACACTATAGAAGGAATATTTAAGTAGGTGTGAGTTATGTAATGGTTTTAATGTTATGGAAGCGTACACCTTATAGGTAAAAGCCAACTAGAATAAAAATTACAAGAATTGATAGATTATTGAAAATATAACCTTTTTTTATATTTTATAATATTTATTATCTTTCATAAATAATAAATAGTTTCAAAAATTTACATTCTTTAAGAAATATTTTTTGAATTATCCTTTTAAAATGATGGGTTTAAACTTCTTAAAAATGAGTAAGAAGAATTCAATTTTAATGATTGATCCATGGCATTTGCCTACTAATCAACCATGATACATTTTCATATTTTAAATATAATCTTTTTAATCAACTCTTCTTCTAACAGTCATGTGACGGACTGGTGTCATTTTTAAATACGATTTTTAAAGTTTTTAATAGGAAAAGAAGATCGGACTGGGTGTCATTTTAAATACAATTTTAAAGTGTTTAATAGGAAAAGAAGATTACGTAGCTCTTCTTGGAATAATAAGTATAAAATTTAGATTGTCTATTTTGTAATAAATTGATTTTATTTAGATTGTCTATTTTGTAATAAATTGATTTTATTTTTAAATAAAAAATAATAATTTTACTAAAATTTAGATGTCATATTCTAAATACAATTTTAAAATCCTTAATAAAAAAGAAAACTCAAATCTTCCTGGTAAAATAGGTATATATGACTAGGTATATATGACACGGTTCAAAATGCGTGCAACGTTTATAAATGAGAGGAGTATTTTATTAAAAATTAGTTGTATGCATGTAGTCAAATTTTTGTGTGATTGCGTGTGAAGCAGAGTCAAAGCAAAGAATTGTGTACTATTTCATCATATAAAAATAAATCAAAATTAAAATTTCATCGTATTTAAAATTTAAGATTATATTTTAATATTAAATAATAATATAGATTATATTTTAATATTAAATAATAATATAGATTATATTTTAATATTAAATAATAATATTTGTATGGATTAGTTTTGATTTATTGTACATATTCATTTTAATTTATTTTTCATTTTTAAATATAAAAAGATAAAAAAAATTAATATCCAAATTTTATAATTGAAAATTATATTTTAATATTGAATTAATAATATTAAATTTAAATTTATTTTACTTCTTTTATAAATTAAATTTTATGTCAAGATAACTCTCTCATTTTATATACTCTCATCTTCAATGAGAAACTTTGGAGTTGTAAATAATTTTATGGTGTCCCCCACAAGAAACCTTTAATAATTTTTATTTATTCATATTCAAATACAAAGAACCAAGACTCATAGAAAGTATTCATATGAACACTTGTATCATTATTTTTTTCACATTTTGGGTGCTCTCATTTCCCCATTTAAGGGAATATATATCACACTCTTAGTCTATGGAGATATACATTATCTCTTTTCAAATTGTATAATCTTCACTAATTGTAAGAGATCATCATCAAAATAGTGGACCAACAACAAATAAGATTATTTTAATTGCAATATATTTATGATTCCTGCAACCTATCCTTACAAAGTTGTAGACCTTGATGTGCTCTCCCATCTTGAAATCGTTTATGATGTTGGCTTGATGGAGATGGAGCTAGACATGAAATATTGAAGATGAGTAAATCGATATTAGAAGGGAAAATGCTTTACTTTTTGAAGAGCTTGTCTAAAATCTGGGAGTAACATTCATCGAATTCAGTTCTTCCTTCTGCGCACATTACATAATGATTTTTGTGAATATTAGTTAATAAATAGATTTATAATGATTTTGGTCAATGTTTATTAAGAAATAGTCTCGACATTTCAGAGCACCATACTTAAATTTTAAAACATCCCATGATGAAGGATCCTTAGCATGGAGGAGGAACAATATTAGATAGATGTGCCCTCTAATGTTCGAGCTACATGTTAGTTGCATACCATAGGAAGTGATGCTACATGCTACTAATCTCAAACATAAATCTTAACTTATCAAATAGTTTAATGATTCAAACAAGTAGACTTTCAACCAAAGGCACACAAAGAAAACTATTACAGAAAATTATTCGTAACCATGTTTGCTTATTAACCTTGCCTACTTATAAATTATTATAAGCATAGTAAATAGGAAAGGATGAAACAAAACCATGGATAATATTGAATAGATTTGAATGCAATACAAGGATTATGTGCATTTAATGATCAAAACATGCAAGAGACTAAAAATCAGGGATAAGCAAAATACAAAACAACTAAAACAAGAAGTAAAATCAACCAATGTGGAAAGAAAAGTCACCAAAGTCTATGAAAAGTCGAGTGATATATTTCTTAATATTTCTTAATACATATGTAGGAAGGAAAGAGTAGAATAAGCAAGACTTGTGGTAGATAATTTCCCAATTTGGAATGTCTAATTTTCCTGGATCAGAGAGTTTTAAGTTGTAGAGTTATTGCATCGAAATGGGAAACCTTGATTACTGTACCAAAAGCATTTACATAGAAAGAAAAACCAAAAAGAGATATGATATGCTTGAAGCCTACGATGAATGGCAATGCTTGCAGTTCTAATAACTTGATTCAAGCTCACTAAGCACACAATCGAGTCTTTTCTTCCAATTATCTTAACAAATGGGTTTCTTATTTGATTGGTTCCACATGGTTTCCATCACAAGGTGAAACATTTATCAACATAAGGACTTAAGATATATTTAAATATACATAATTTATACTTTATACAATTTTTGGAATATTAATAAAACATTCCTTTGGGTTTAAGCCCCCTAGCTTAGCTCCTTTTCCATAGACTCTTAGCCCCCCTTTCCCATTCTAGTGGAGTTTATCCCCCCATACTCTTTTACATCGTTGTTCTGCAACAATGATGTGTTTTCATTAAAACTGAGTGCGATTGCAGTTTACAAAAATAGGGTTGTTGGCCTATCAGCTTTTGGCTCACCATCCCAATAACCATACAGGCACTCTGGCCTCAAAATATATTCATACAAAGGCACTTTGGCCCCAAAGTATTCTGTTTCATCATCCTTCATGTACAATTACATTTATATTTACAATGGGGTTCGACCTAGGGGTATTACACTCCCCTCCCCCTTATTTATGCATTGTCCTCAATGTAGTAGTAAATATATACAATCAAAATTCAAAAGTCTTCAAACACATGAAGATACTCTGTCCGCATAACATCATTATGCTCCCAAGTTGCATTCGTGGGACCGTACCAGGTCCATTGGACCTTTACTATTCCTATTTCTTGATTCTGGAGCAAGTTTCCTTTCCAACCCAATACGCATACTGGTTGAACTAGGAGGTCTCCTTCTTTCTCCACCTAAATCACATTCCAATCAATGACATGATTAGCATCAATTACATAAATTTTAAGCAATGATACATGGAATACATTATGAATACGCATTGATGCAGGTAAGGAAAGCATGTATGCTACAGGACCAATCCTTTCCAGTATTTCAAATGACCCATAATAACGAGCTACCAATTTTGAACAATTTTTCAACTTTAGGGAACTTCTCTTGACCTTTACTTATAAAAAAACATGGTCACCCACTTTGAACTCACAGTGAGTTCTTCCCTTATCGGCATAATTGTTTTTCTTGTCTTGGGAAACCTTTAAATTATGCTTTATTCTCACCATCTTCTCTTCCATTTCCCTGAGTAATTATGGTCCAACCACTTCTCTTTCTATTGGGTTGTCCCAGCTCACTGGTGTGTTGCATTTTCTTCCATAAAGTGACTCAAATGGGATCATATTTAGAGATTCTTGATACCCATTGTTATAAGAAAACCCCATTAAATGAAAATAATCCTCCCATTTGGATGGTTTATCCATCACATACATCCTCAACATATCTTCAATCACTTGATTCACCCTCTCTATTTTCCCATCTGACTCTGGATGATAGCTTGTGCTAAAGTTCAGATTGGTCCCAAATCCTTTCCAAAAATTTGATGTAAATTTTGGATCTCTCTCATACACAATTGTCTTGGGTATACCATGTAGTCAAGCAATTTATGTCATATAAATATCAGCAATGTTGGTTTCCCTGTGAGTGAGATTTAATGGAATAAAGTGGGAAACTTTAGTAAGCTTATCCACCACCACTATGATGGAATCATGTTGTTTGGTTGTTTTGGATAGCTTGGTGATGAAATCCATTGTTACAACTTTCCATTTCCACTCAATAATTGGTAATGGTTGTAGCAGACCAGTTGGGTGTATGTGCTCGGCTTTGACTCTTTGACATTCCAAACACTTGGAAATAAAATAAGCAACCTCTTTATTCATACCTGGACAATAATATTGGCTCTTGACAACTTTAATAGTCTTATGGTAACTTGGGTTTCCATCATAAAGAACATTATGCATTTCTTTTAATATCATATTTTTCAATTACTGAGAATTTGGCACATAAATTCTACCTCTGTACAAAATACTTTCCTCCTCTTTTAACACAAAATTCTCAATTTTCTTCTGCAAAATACCTTGTTGTAGTTTTGTCTTTATTTCCATGTACTGTAGATCTGATTTTTCATCCTATAAAACTATTTCTTTCAACTTTGATGTGTACATGCTAATGGTTGTAGCATACATCTCATGCACTCTCCAGCTAAGTGCATCAGCCACCTTTTTCTCCTTACCCTCGATGTTCTTTATATCAAATTCATATTCACTGACGAATTCTAACCACCTATTTTTCCTATCATTTAGAGTTGGTTGTCCAAGTAAATATTTCAGACTAGTATTTATCCAAGTGGATATTGGTGGCCACCCACCTATTCCACTGGCTCGAAAAACAATTTCTACCTTGGAAGTTGTTTGGGTTCCAAACTTCTGGGGTCATTTTGAGGCCCTAAACGACGTTTTTTGAGGATTTGGGGCCCAAATGACTGCCAAAGGCACTTACCTAGGCTAGTACAAAATTGTTCTTCTCGGTTGGACCTTTCCAACGGGATCTCGTGCGCCTAAAACAGAGATTGTATGAAAAAATTACGACCCTAAGTTGATGTACTAACTTACCCAAATGGGGCCCACATGACTTTTGGCGCTTCATCTCCTAGGGTTAGGTTTTTGGATGTCTAGGGTTTTTGACATTCCTGTTTATTGTAAAAGGCCTTCAGAGCCTCATTGTAACCATCTTCTTGTAAATGAGGACAACCATCACATCTCTTCTCAGAGATAAGCCGCCACCATTCCATCAAGCTTGTTTTTCATTGCATTTTACAGTTTCAGCTTATTTCATTATTAAATAGAAAACCAGTTTTAGTGTATCTCTGTTATTTTGTGTTAAGCATCTTTTAATAATGTGTATTCATTTCTTTCTACTCATAAAATCTGGATCAGTGGTATAAGAGTGGTCTGCTCCTTGTCGTCTTAATGCATGTCCCCAACGAGGTCATGATACAAATAATTGGGTCTCAAGCTTGTTTCTCTTGAGGATAAAATCTCTCACACACCCAAGCGACCTCTCATGGTAGGAGAAAAAAAATATGATGGGACAAGAGATCCTTTCAAAATTTTGGTTGAGGAATCCCTCACACAACAGAGGAACGAGATGACGGATAGTTTCGTGAAAATCCTTCGGCGACTACCAACATGCGACGCATCTTCCTCGAGCGGAGGAATTGCCCCCTTCATGGTAAAAATCAACTTTGATATTCATATATTCGAAGATCATATAGACACAGATGTTGTAGACAAGTGGTTGAATCTACTAGAAGGGTATTTTTATGTCCATAACTTTTTGAATAGAGAAAAGATTACTTTTGTGCTCCTCAAAGTCGTTTCGCATGTCAAAGATTGGTGGGAAAATTTATGTGAGCAAAAGGTAACAGAGGAACCCTCATTATTTATAGTCACAGCCACTTGGAAATCCTTTAGGGATGCTATTACGGAACAATACTACCCTGCCGAAATTTATGACGACTTGTATACCAAATGGACCACACTGCGGCAAGAAAGAGACTAACTAGTGCCAGAGTTCACAAATATCTTCCATACCTTGCGCAACAAGCTGGGTATCAAAGATTCAGAGAGACATCTGGTGCTTAAGTATCGCGGTGCTCTGCATAGATACATCCAGAACAAAATGGAATTTATGGACATCTCGTCCTTGGGCGTCGCCTATCGATATGCTGTGAAAATCGAGAAGAAGCTCAAACAAAAGATGCAACAATTTGGGCCTGGGAACCCCTCACAGCAAAGGCCAGGAAAGGGCGACCCCAACCCACAGAAAAAAGGATAGAACAAATATGGATAGTATCAGGACAACCAGTCCAAGCCACAAGCAAAGAAAGACACCGAAAATACAAAGAAAGATACTGTGAAGTGGTGCAACTTCCATAAGAGCCCTTAGCATAAAATTGTTGATTATCGCTCAAAGCAGTTGTTGGTGGTCGAAGTGAAAGCCTCTGAATTATATGCAGGTTATGACTTCTATTCAAAACCAGAAAGAGGAAGACGTATCATTGAAGCGGAACCCAGTGCCACTGTTGCTACCACCAAGCTCCAGCCTGGTGAACCAGATGAGATAGAAGAAGGAGAGTGCCTCTTCCATTCACAAAAGTGGGTAAAAGGCACCCCACTACACTTCATCATTGATAGCGGTAGCTAGAAGAACCTCATCTCAGCAGAGGTCATCAAGAAATTGGCCATGCTGACAACGCCACACCCACAACCCTACACCATTGGATGGCTCCACCAAGGAAGTGATCTTCGCATAATCCAATAGTGTCAAATGTCGTACGACATCAAGCCCTTCAAAAACAAGGTATTGTGCGATGTTTCTCCTCTAGAAGTTTGTAATGTTATTTTGGGCCAACCTTATTTATGAAAACATCATGTTGTATATGAGTCTAAGCCTCGTAGTGTTATTATTACTTTTAACATGAAATTTTACAAGATACCTGAGGCATTCCCTCCTAGTGCTATTTCCTTGATCTCTGCCAAGAAATGCAGGAACGTCATCTCTTATACTGGGAAATTTGTCTTCTTCGTGATTCACTCTCAGAGTGAGAGAAAGATCACAACCACATCCAGGGCCTCCGCGGCCGATCTCTACACAACAGAAGCAAGTGGATAAGTTCGTGGAAGAATACTCAGATATCTTCTCCTCTCCTACTGGGGTACCTCTGCACTACCAGGTCAAGCATCCCATCGATCTCACTCAAGGCGCACCACTACCCAATTGGCTAGTATATCGCCTCTCTCTGTTAGAAAACGAGGAGATTAAGAGGCATATCCAAGAACTGCTCCACAAGGGTCACATGCATCCCATCTCATCCCCTTGTGGGAGCCCAATCGTACTAGTGCAGAAGAAAGATGGGACCTGGCGACGCTGCATTGATTATCGGTTCCTGAATAAAATCACCATCTGAAACCGGTACCCAATTCCTCGAATCGACGACCTCCTTGATTAGCTCATAGGGGAAAAATACTTCAGTAAGATCGATCTGAAGTCTAGCTACCACTAGGTCCCAATAGAACAAACAGATGTATGGAAGATTGCCTTCAATTCAAAAGAAGGTCTTTTTGAATGGTTGGTCATGCCCTTTGGTTTGACAAATGCTCCAGCAAATTTTATGAGGATGATGGATGATATCCTACAAACTTTCACCAATATTTTTTTAGTGGTGTATCTGGATGACGTCCTCATCTATAGTAATACTTGGGCAGAACACTTGCATCATATTCAGTAGGTTTTGCACACCCTGCGGCAACACAAACTATATGAAAACTTGGAAAAATGTTCCTTCGGCATGGACAGGGTCCATTACTTAGGATACATCGTTGATCAGCATGGTGTGCACATAGATCCATCCAAGATCTAGGTCATTCGTGACTGGCCAGACCCAACCACATTCACTAAACTTCGGAACTTCTTGGGCCTCGCCAATTTCTATCGCAAGTTCAAGTTGGGATTCTCTCATATCGCATGGGCCCTCAACTAAGTAACCAAGGGTGGAAGTAAGGAAAACTTTGTGTGGGGATTGTGCCAACAACAAGCCTTCGATTAACTGAAGAAGCGTTTGTGCTCATCCCTGGTACTTTCATTACCAAACCTGCAACATCCCTTTGAGATCGAGACAGATGCTTCAAACTATGTTGTGGGCGTTGTTCTCACTGAACACGACCACCCCGTGGCATATCATAGTGAGATACTATCGGATGTTGTCCGTAAGTACCCTACTTACGACAAAGAAATGTACTCCATTGTGCAAGCCTGCCACCAGTGGAGACATTACATTATTGGGAAGGAGACATTCATCCACATTGATCACAAGCCACTACAGTTCATGCAGACCCAAGGTAAATTGCAGAATGACCACCATCAGAAGTGGTCAAAATACTCACAACAGTTCCACCTCAACATCAAATATAAAACAAGAAGTACCAACTGAGTTGTTGACTTCCGCAGCTGACCTCCATTCGCAACACTCACCACGGTTCTAGACTCTTGCGGCCATGAGACCTCTGGATGGCCCCACCTCTACGAAACAGGCTTTAAATTCTCCACCACTTACCAAATGTTGGGCACCAACTAAGTGGTCACTAATTTCCATCTTACAAATGGGTTGTTGTGTCGCCTAAGCCATCTCTGCATTCCATCAAGCGAACGCGCGAAGATGATTTAGGAATCTCACTATAGTTGGGTGGCAAGACACTTTGGCATCGAAAAGACAGTGGAAGTGTTGCAGAAACATTTATACTAGCCGAAACTTCAACAAGATGTTGGTAAGTATATCAAGTCCTGCACCACCTGTGCTATTTCCAAACCGACCACTAAGAAACAGGTCCTGTACACCCCTCTACCTACTCATAACAGGTCATGGTAATCCATCTCAATGGACTACATGTCGAGCCTCACATCCACCAAGAGGGGTAATGACTGTGTTTTTGTTGTTGTTGATTTCTTTTCCAAGATGGTGATTCTAGCCACCTGCAAGATCATCACAGTAGAAGCCACTCCTAAGCTCTTCTTTGAACGAGTATGGGTACATTTTGGGATCCCACAAACCATTATCTCATATTGTGACATTCAGTTCTTCATCTCATTCTGGTCGAGCCTCTGTTCACTGTTGGATACCAAACTCACTGAATCGACTACCTTCCACCCCCAAACAGATGGTCAAAGTGAGTTCATCAATCAGATGGTCGTACATATCCTGTGCATGTACAATTCAAAAAACCCCCTCACATGGGATGAGAGTCTTCCCTATGTCCATCATAGCTACAACCGAGCCCTGGATAGCTCAATTGGCCACAACCCCTTTCAGGTGGGGTTGGGATTCCAACCTGGGGCCCCATGGATGTTGCACTACCCTTGGCGACCACCTCGACTGACTCGTCCCCTGCTCCACCAGAATATGACAAATCCACCTGGTTCATTGAGTGGATCCAGCACATCCATCAACAGGTTCAGAATATTCTAAAGAAGTCTAATTCCAATTACAAGCAGCGCCATGATCTACATTGGGTGCCACATAAGTTTCAGGTGGGCGACAAAGTTTGGCTGCATTTTCGGAAAGAACGCCTTACAGGGCCCCATCGAAAGTGTATCCCACTCCGTTATGGTCTGTACACCATCACCAAGGTTGTGGGTGACAATGATTTTGAGCTCAACATTCTCCCCTTCCTTGGTCTGCAACCAGTCTTCAACATGGCTCTCCTTTAGCCATATTTCCCACCATTATTGGACACCTCAAAGATAGCAGAGAAGTTGACACCAACAGAGATCAACCCTGACTGCATGCAACATGCATCCAATGATCAGATTGTGGACAGACATATCAAGGGAACTTGACAGCAAAGGATCCAACTTTATCGAGTCGTCAAAGCAGGGCAGCTCCTGCACCAAGGAAAGTGATTCACCTAGGGCCAAATTTAGCAGAAATTTCCTCATCTGATGGGGGAAATCAACACAATGGAGATCGTTTCTTCCTAAGGAGGTAGGATTGATCCAGGTGGATATCGGTGGCCACCGACCTATTCCATTGGATAGAAAAACAATTTTCCACCTTGGCAGTTTTTCAATGGTTTTTTGGGTTCCAAACTTCTAGGGTCGTTTTGAGGCCCTAAACGACGTTTTTTGAGGATTGGGGGCACAAATGACTAGCTGAGGCACTTACTTGGGCCAATAAAAAAAATTTCTTCTCAGTTAGACCTTTCCAATAGGCTCTCGTGTGCCTAAAATGGAGATCGTATGCAAAAGTTACGACCTGGAGAAGTTGATGTACTAACTTACCCAAACGGGGCCCACACGACTTTTGGCGCTTCATCTCCTAAGGTTAGGTTTTTGGATGTCTAGGTTTTTTTACATTCCTATTTATTGTAAAAGGCCTTCAAAGCCTCATTATAACCATTTTCTTGTGAATGAGAGCAACTGTCACATCCCTTCTCAAAGATAAGCCGCCACCATTCCAGCAAACTTGTTTTTCGCTACATTTTACAGTTTCAGCTTATTTCCTTATTGAATATAAAACCAGTTTTACTGTATCTCAGTTATTTTGTGTTAAGCATCTTTTAATAATCTATATTCATTTCGTTCTTCTCATAAAATCTGGATCAACTATGGCTTTTCCTCAACTCAATTTTTTTCCCCATGAGGTAGTGCCTCCACATCTTCAAGGAATTCACTATGGCAGCCAATTCCAAATCATGAGTAGCATGGTTTCTTTCATGTTCCTTTAATTTTATTGATTCGTAGCACACCACATGTCCATTCTGACTAATAACTCCACCAAGTCCTTCTTTACATGCATCTATGCATACAATGAAGTCTTCATTTGGATCAACAATCCTCAATATTGGAGCACTAGTCAACAAATACTTCAAGTGTTGGAAAATTCTTTCACATTCTGGTGTCCACTCAAACTTCACACCCTTCTTTTGCAAGGAATTGATTGGGTGTGCAATCTTTGATAATATTTCAATAAATATTATGTAGTAATCGGCAAGTCCCATAATTGATCTCACCTCAAAGACATTCCTTGGCGTTGGCCACCCTTCAATGGATTTTATCTTCTTTGGGTCCATTGCTATCCTTTTCTCTAAAATAATATGCCCCAAGTAATGTATCTGCCTCTGGTAGAATGAACATTTTCTCAACTTTGCAAATAGTCGATGTTCTCTCAATAGTTGCAGCACCAAACTCAAGTGTTCCTCAAGTTCTTCTTCATATTTTGAGTAAATAAGTATGTCATCTAAAAATACAATGATAAACTTATCCAATTATTCTATGAAAATACCATTCATTAAACACATGAAGACAACTGGTGCATTTGATAACCCAATTGGTACCATTGTGAACTCATAATGGCCATACCTTGTTCTAAATCCAATCTTGCTAATGTCCTCTTCCTTAATTCTTACCTGATGATAGCATGACCTGAGAT
>JASDQU010101310.1:246366-258039 GCA_032191745.1 Picea mariana
CAACTATTTTTCATTAGGGGATTCCAGGAGGGGGATTCGAGGGCAGCAATCCCGAAGTGAAATTTTGGTAAAAATTGCCTTGTAAATATTGTAATTTGATAGTCAATCTGGACCATTCATTATAAGGTCGTAGATATGACGTTAAAAGTTATGTTAGTTTTTTTTTTCCCTAAAAGGAAACACTCTTTTTATGAGGGAATTTTATTACGGTTGTGTATGTGTGTGAATATTTTATTATGATAGAGAAGACTATGAGAGAAAGAAGAGGAAGTTACAACGGATGTGTTGTAGGTTGTATCCCTTCATTTTGTTGGATAATAATAAAGGAAGGACCTGGAAATTTCTCTAGTGGACACATCCCACACTGGGTGAACCATGTATATATGTGTCTCTATTGTATTGTGTACCTTATATGTTTTATTTTTTCATTTGTTTTATTTATTGCTATGCGATCATGTTTTTCTAACAATTGGTATCAGAGTGAAAGGAAACAACCAGGAAAAGAGGGTTCCTGGTTCTAATGGGAGAAATGGAGGAAGATGGAAAGTTTAAGGTTGAAAAATTTAATGGCCAAAATTACTAGTTATGGAAGATGCAAATGGAAGATTATTTATATCAAAAGGATGTATTCCTACCATTGGGTGGAATAACAAAGAAGTCGACGACCATGAAGGATGAAGAATGGGAGGTTCTTGACATAAAGGAACTAGGAACGATACGTCTGAGCCTAGTAGCATCAATGACTTTCAATATTTCAAAAGAAAAGACAACGAAGGATTTGATGGATGCATTGGATAAATTGTATGAAAACCCTCAGTGTCCAATAAGGTATTTCTAATGAAGCGATTATTTAATATGAAGATGTCAGAAGGCGGGTCTATTGCAGATCATTTAAATGAATTTAATACACTTACTAATCAACTAAGTTCTATAAAGGTGGAATTTGATGATGAGGTCATGGATATTCTAATCTTGTGCTCATTGCAAGAAAGTTGTAATGGCTTGGTCATGGTTGTAAGTAACTCTGTCTCTGTTTCAAACACTCTAAAATTTGACGATGTTGTTGGTGTCATCCTTAGCAAGGAAATGTGATGGAAAATAACATGTGAAACATCAGGTAATGCGTTGATCGTGGAGAACGGGGGAACACAAAAGGATAGAGGAAAGGGCTCAGGGAACCATGGGAGTTGTAGGAAGGGAAGATCCAAATCCATACTAGGAAAGATAGAGTGCTAGAATTGTTGGAAGAAAGGACATTTGAAGAAAGACTGGAGAGCTCCAAAGAAGCAAAGATATGGACAACAGGAGAAAAATCAGGAAGCAAATTTAACATGTGATGTGTTGCAATATTCTTTGATTCATTCTCTAGATAATATTTATGAGTCTTGGGTAGTATATTCAGGGGCTTCATTTCATACCAAACCCCATAGGAAACATTTTCAATATTATGTTCCAGGTGATTTTGGAGAGGTTAATTCGGGTGATGATGCACCATGCAAAATTGTTGGAATGGGCAAGGTAAAAATAAAACAAAAGAATGGAAACCAATGGTTTTTGAAAGATATAAGACATGTTCTAGATCTAAGGAAAAATCTAATTTCAATGGGGCAGTTGGAAAGTGAAGGCTGGAAAGGGAAGGTCACCAAAGGATCACTGGTGATAGAAAAAGGAGAGAAGGTAGGTACATTTTATTTATGTACTGGTAAGATTGGATATTCTATCTCTTTAGCTTCTACATGAGTGGATACATCACTGTGGCATCATAGGCTTGGAAACATGCATGAAAAGGGGATGTAGATACTTTACAAAATAAATTTGTTGCCAGATATTAAACAAATTGATTTGGATTTATGTGAGCATTGTATTTATGGAAAACATAAGAGAGTCATATTTATCAGTGTCGGAAAGGAAAAGAAGAGTGAAAGGTTAGATCTTTTGCATACAAATGTATGGGGACCATCTCAGGTATCATCTCTTGGTGTCTCTCTTTATTGTATTACTTTTATTGATGATGCAACTAGAAAAACTTGGGTTTATTGTGTTCGACAAAAAATTGATGCTTTTTACACTTTAAAGAAATGGAAAGCTTTGGTTGAGAATTAGACAACAAAAAGGTTGAAGTGTCTTATATCAGACAATGGAGGTGAATATTGCAACAAGGAGTTTTCTGATAATCGTTCATACCATGGGATTCGTAGAGAGAAGACAATTCCAGGAACACCACAAGGAACTGGTGTGTCAGAAAGGATGAAAAGGACAATCATGGAGTGTGCAAGGAGTATGAGATTTCATGTTGGGTTTTCCTTACAGTTCTGGAAAAATGTTTTAGATATTTTTTTTTACTTAATAAACAGAGGAACTTCAAGCTCTTTGGATGGTAGAATTCCATAGGTGGCGTGGACAGGTAAAAAAGTAAACTATTCTTTTTTGAAGACTTTTGGTTGTGAAGAAATTGTCCATATTGATAAAGAAAATAAAACAAAGCTTGAGAAAAATTTCAAGAAGTGTACCTTTGTTGGATATAGTGTTAATGATTTTGGTTATCTCTTATGGGATTATGAAAAGCAGAAATTCATTAGGAGCAGAAATGTCATATTCAATGAGAAGGTCATGTACAAAGATGAGTTGCAAGGAAAGAAACAAGAAAAATAAAAACCAAAATACGTAGTGCTTTATGAGATCACTAAAAAAGAAATTCCAAAGGTACTATAAAATAAAAATGTGCAATAACAGGAGCAATATGTACCTTGAAGTCCGGCAAGTGTTGTTAAAATATCTATCGGATTAAGTAGACCCCCTAAACGGTACTCTCCTTCATTATATTATGTATTTTTAACTGATTCTAGTGAGCCAAAAATTTATGAAGAGGAAATGTAGGTAGACACTAAAAAGAAGTGGGACAAAGGCATGAAATATGAAATAGACTCCTTGGTAAATAACTAGACTTAGGATTTGGTTTAGTTACGTGCAGGAAAAAGAACATTGTAGAATAAATGCGTTTACAGGTTGAAGGAAGAAGATGGAGGCAAAAAGTGGTACACGAATAGACTTGTTGTAAATGGTTTTGCACACAAAAAGGATATATATTTTGATGAAATATCCTCTCCTGTTGTTAAAATGACTTCAATTAGGAATATTTTAAGTCGTGTGGTAGTAGAATATTTGCATCTTGGATAGTTAGATGTAAAAACAATTTTTCTCCATGGGGATTTGGATGAAGAGATTTATATGTAGTAGCCACAGGGGTATGAGGTAAAAGAGAAGGAGAATTTGGTATGCAGGTTTAAGAAGAGTTTGTATGGCCTAAATCAAGCTACAAGGTGGTGGTATTTGAAGTTTGACAGATTTATGAAAAAATAAGGTTATCGTAGATGTCATTTTGATCTCTGTGTTTAGTTTAAAAGGATAGAAAATGGAATATATATTATCTTGCTATTGTACATAGATGACATGCTTGTTGCAGGGTCTAATATGCAGAATATAAATTTGCTCAAGAAGAAATTAGTTAATTCATTTGCGATGAAGTATTTGGGTGTTGCAAAGAAAATCCTTGGTACGAGAATAAAAAGAGACATGAAAAATCACAAATTGACATTGTCTCAGTGTGAGTACATAGAGAAAGAGTTGGAGAGGTTTATAATGAAAAATGAAAAAGCTAGTTAGTACACCTTTGGCCAACCATTTCATATTAACTAGGGGAATGTTTCCCAAGACACAGGAGGAGATAGAATACATGTCCAGGGTCCCTTATTCATTAGCAGTTGCCATCTTGATGTATGCGATGGTTTGCACAAGACCAAATATTTCACATGCAGTGGGACTTATGAGAAGGTATATGAAGAATCCATGTAAAGAACATTGGGAGGAAATAAAGTGGATTCTCAGGTATTTGACAGGTACTTCTACTCATGCATTATGTTTTGGAGGTTTAGACATTGTTCTACATGGATATGTTGATTCATATATGGCAGGTGATAAAAATAGTAGGAGGAGCACCACAGGGTATGTTTTTACATTAGGTAGAACAACAATAAGTTGTATTTAGAAACTACAAAAGGATGTTGCACTCTCAACAACAAAAGTAGAGTATGCTGCTGCTACAGAGGCTAGTAAAGAAATAATTTGGTTATAGAGGTTTATGGAGGAATTGGGAAAGAAGAAGGAGAATAGAAGGTTGTACTGTGACAGTGAGAGTGTCATTTATCTTACAAACAACTCGGTCTTCCATTCGAAGGTTAAGAATATACATATCAAGTACCATTTCATATAATACATCTAGGAAGATGGACATTTGAAGTTGGAAAAAATACATATTAGTCAGAATCCTACAGACATGTTAAAAAAGGTAGTAACCATGAAAAAACTAAGTTCTTTCTCAGTTTCAGATGGCCTTCAAGCATGAAGGTGAAGATGATGAATTTTCTAGGTCTAAGGTGCATCATAGTCCATCATGTACAACAACAGTGGAGTTGTTGTGATCAGTCTCCAAGTGGGAGTGTAACGTCCCCAACCATCAACCCCATTGTCGGGCAATGCTACTACGTGGAATACCACTTATATAGTATGAATTTAAATGAAGTTAAATGACTTAACATAGTAAACATATAATTACTTCTAACATAAAGAATTAATGGAATTAACAATAAATATCATTGCAACAGAATACATGATAATATTGCAAGCATCACATGCATGCATTTTAATTGAAATTAAACACATGCATATAATTATCTTTGAAAATGTAATAACTCCACCAACTATGTACATACCTTCCACGAACCTCCCAGCCTTAGACCTCGCTTCTCATTACGCTCAATAGTGGGACACCCTTGAGCTGGGACTAAGCTCCACCCAAGGCAAGGGAATCCTAGACTAGGCTAAGATTACAGGAAAACTGCACAGAGCAACCGGAAGGATTCTCTCCAGGAGCCTTCTTACGCCCACTACTCACGGACTCTTATTCCCCACATTCCTGTTCCATCCAGGAGTATACACCTTCAAAAGAATATTCCAACAGTGCTTCACCTCCCTCTCTAGGTCTAGACAATAGGCCAGATCAAGAATTCTCAGAGCTCCGTAGCTGGTGTTGGACTCTCTATGGGAGAAAACCACTTCCTAGCAGACTCTCTCACCTGGAGAGAGTTTCTCACAGGCCTAACAACCTACCTCTTCTACCAGGCGCCTGACAACCCGATTCTTCAACCAACTTCAGCCCAATTCCCACAAAGTGAGGATAACAACAACAACAACAGCAACTGGTGAATTCCACTCAGGAAACAAAGAAGGCAGGAACCCAAAGACAGTTCAGGTATGGTCTTGACTCTGCAAGAGTGGATAGGCTAGGCTCACAGGACACACAGGTGACAAGTCTCAATTCATGGGTTTACCACTAGTTTTCAGGGTGCATGACAAGGAATCCATGCAAAGGTCAAACACAAACTCAACGGTTCAGACAGAGGGTGTATCGGCTTCTCAAGAAAACATCACAGGTTTGGTTTTCAGAGTTGCATGAGGCATACATAGATCAGACAGAATTCATGGTTTCAGACAACCGATGATAGAATGGAGGACGAACCCCCATCACGGCTGAATTCTTGGGTTAAATTGCATGTGCCTGGGCCAACACATGTCGCCCATGAAGCTGCATGCACTCCATCAAGTATGCGTTCACTTTGTGCACACGTTGGAGCTGCATGTGTTGCCTCTCCCAGAACTTAGGATAAAAACATGTTTGTCACACAAATTTGGAATAATAATAAATTATTATTCCCAAGGACTTAATCCCCTAAGATTATCCCCTCTTTCCAACCTTTCATCCCATTTTCCCTTACCCACCCTGTAGAAGCTTAGTCACCCATCACTCTTTCTTCGTGGTCGGTCTACACACAGTGATGTTTAATCTTTATTAATGTTCTTCATATTACATATACAAAAACAGGCTCTTGGCCTTTAACACTTAGGCTCTCCGGCCTAATAAACACATAAGACTACCAAATTATCAATACTCGGCTCACCAGCCTACAAAACATGATTTACAATTCATAAACATGATTACAACAGGGCTCGTCCTTGGGGATATTACAAGGAGATTGTTGGTTTTGGAGCCTGATTATCTTACTGATTCAAAGGTTTGTTTTAGTTGTGCTTGGGTCCCATTTCCTTACGGGGGGTGTGGGGGGGATTTCCCCCCCACTATTGTTGTTAGGGGGGGTCCAAGTGGGGGTGGAAACAATTAATGGATCCCCCCTCCTGGCGAGGTATTCAGGGGTGAGGAAAATTAATGGATCCCCCCCTGGCAGGGGATTCGAGGGATATTGCCCCGAAGCGAAATTTTGGGAAAAAATGACTTGTAAAATATTATAATTTTGTAGTCAATCTGGAGAGTTGATTATAAGGTTTCATATATGATGGTACAAGTTATGTTAGGGTTTTTCTCCTTATAAGGAAACACTCTTTTCATGAGATAATTGTATTGAGGTTGTGTATGTGTGTGAATATTGTATTTTGAGAGAGAGGACCGTGAGAGAAAGAAGAGGAAGTTACAATAGGTGTGTTGTAGTTTGTATCCCTTCATTTTGTTGGATAATAATAAAGGAAGGACCTGGAAATTTATCTAGTGGACGTAACTCACATTGAGTGAACCATGTATATATGTGTCTCTATTGTATTATGTATCTTTTGTGTTTTATTTATGCATTTGTTTTATTTTATTTCTCCACGATCCTGTTTTTGTAACACATTGTTCTAACTATGGTAGTGGTAAGGAGCCAAATATTCTTTGATACCATATGTCAAGTCCCCACACAATGCCTTCTGAAATCTTATGATCACGCATCTCTGAGGGAATGCGGCACCACAACGATTCTCATTTGGATTCTTTTCAAAACCAATGATACTTCGTTCAGACTACGCCTCTTCACCTAGAGCATACTCATACTTTGTTCTAGGCTATAGGTGAGTCGCACTCCTACTCTAGTGCAACTCACTTGTATACTTAGAAAAAATGTTAATAGTCTTTTAATACTTAATCATTTAACCATATATCCATGAAACAAAGAGAAGACTTGCAAAACAAACAAGAGACACAAAGATATAGTGTGAGTGGCACAAGAAGTGCCTAATACCCATCTAAGTCTTAATATTGTGAAACAATTACAATATGAGCACTACCAACTCAATTTACAACTTCGGTATAGTCGGACAACTCGCCTCACCTCACCAAGACACTCATACACAGATTCATCACACCAAGACTCATATGTCGCAACAAATTTCACAACTCATATTATACATCTCAAACATGTGCCCACAACAACCTCACTGTCTCTTCTCTGTCACAAGACTTCACACAGAATTGTGGTTCTATCTCATAGCATGCCTCACCTAGACCTTGGAAAAGACTTCCCCAACCCAAAAGTTTCCCTGCCTACTGTTAGACTCAACACAAAGAAGGTTGCAACAACTCTATCAACATAATCACCTCAGGGAAACACAAGTCCACCCATATGGAGCGACTTGGCTCATTGAGGGAGCTTGCCCGTGTTTGTCCAAATATGTCGCATAACGTTTACTTGGATCTTTCTCTCTTCCTTGTGCCTTCTTGGTTGTGCGCCCTTGTTCTCTTATACAGACTCCAAACGTCACTTTCATGAATTGTTGCATCCTTTAGGTGTGTTGTGCCCCTTTGTAGACCAACGCATCTAAACAAACTGACGTGCCCCTTCTTGGAGCCACACACCCAAATGAACCCATGCACTTGTCAACCTTCTCATCCCTTAGGACCGACACRCCCCAACCTTGGTGCRCTCCTCATGTTGATGCACCCCAATCTCTTTGGCGTGTCCCATGCTTTACCTCATGCTTGGGAAACCCCTTGGAAATTTTGTCCGCCCAAGGCACCCACTTTCCCAACTGGTACGACTCTTGTGTGTCGGAACAACCCCAAATTCAGTCTCCTTGAGGACTTCGGCGAGGGTTCCCATGCCCTCCTAACTRAGTACCTTACAACTAATAATATGGGAACATAGTGTGAGGTCCAACACATTTGAAATTTTAATGTCTAATTATTCAATTATTTTTATTTGTAACATAGGTCACATTTAATGTTTAATTAATCTCTTATTTTTATTCGTAACATAAGTCGAGATACACATTAATTAACTTTAAAGTCAACCTTATATTAAAGAAGTCAATAAATTATTATTATTATTATTATTGGAGATAAATCTTACCTATTCATACATCATCAAAATATTTGACAAATGAAAAACATCGACTCCTTTTCAGTTTCCCTATACTATGAGAACTACCAACTCAATTTACAACTTTGGTATAGTCACACAACTCGCCTCACCTCACTAAGACACTCATACACAGATCCGTCACACCAAGGCTCATATGTCACAACTTTAACAACTCATGTTATACATCTCATACGTGTTCCCACCACAACCTCACTGTCTCTTCTCTGTCACAAGACTTCACACAGACTTGTGGTCCTATCTCATAGCATGCCTCACCTAGACCTTGGAAAAGACTTCTCCAACTCAAAAGTTTCTCTGCCTACTACCAGACTCAACCCAAAGAAGGTCGCAACAACTCTATCAACATAATCACCTAAGGGCAACACAAGTCCACCCATATGGAGGGACTTGGATCCTTGAGGGAGCTCACCTCTGTTTGTCCAAATATGTCGCATAACGTTTACTTTGATCTTTCTCTCTTCCTTGTGCAATCTTGGTTGTGCACCCTTGTTCTCTTATACAGACTCCAAATGTCACCTTCACAAATTGTTGCATCCTTTGGGTGTGTCGCGCCCCTTTGCAAACTAATGCACCCAAACAAACTGACGTGCCCCTTCTTGGAGCCACACACCCAACTGAACCCATGCACTTGTCAACCTTCTCATCCCTTAGGACCGACGTGCCCCAACCTTGGTGCCCTCCTCATGCTGATGCGCCCCAATCTCTTTGGTGCATCCCATGCTTTACCTCATGCTTGGGAAACCCCTTGGAAATTTTGTCCGCCCAAGGCACCCAGTTTCCCAACTGGTACAACTCTTGTGTGTCGGAGCAACCCCAAATTCTGTCTCCTTGAGGACTTCGGCGAGGGTTCCCACACCCTCCTAGTTGAGTACCTTACAACTAATAATATGGGAACATAGTGTGAGGTCCAACACATTTGAAATTTAATGTCTAATTATTCAATGATTTTTATTTGTAACATAGGTCACATTTAATGTTTAATTAATCTCTTATTTTTATTCGAAACATAAGTCGAGATACACATTAATTACTTTAAAGTCAACCTTATATTAAAGGAGTCAATAAATTATTATTATTATTATTATTGGAGATAAATCTTACCTATCCATAAATCATCAAAATATCTGACAAATGAAAAACATCAACTCCTTTTCAGTTGCCCTATACTTTTATAAGTAGTGATATTGAAATGTGCATGAATTATCATGCACTTAATAATAATAACAAATAGGTTTGAAATTTGACATCGTCTTTTCGTGCCAAATGAAAATTTGATAACGATGTTTTTTTCGTCTTACAGCTAAACATTTTATGTAAATTCCTAAGTTTGAATTTCTTTATTTCGAAGAATGATTGCTGGACAAAAAACAAGGTTTAAATTTTATCCGTGAATGAATTTTCCACCATTTTATTATCAAGCTAATTATGTCCATCATTAAATAGCCTCTCACTAACTTCAACCCTATGACAATTAATATGTTCATCAAACTAAGCTCCTTGCTAACACAAATTTCATTGGTCTCAACTATCTCATAAACATATGTCAGCGTATAGAAGAGTAGAATTCAATCTACCCATCGCAAGGGCCAAACATTTAAACCACATTACTTAATATGAGAAGGAGGGAAAATAACTATAAAAACCTCAATCAAACAATATGATTTATTAATTATTAAAATTTATAACATTCTTTTGAGAAATGTCAAACTGATGATTCCATTAGTCCTTATCCTTATAATTATGTGACATTTTTTTGGAAATATCAAACTAATGGTTCCATTAGTCTTTATCCTTATAATTATGTGATATGCTAAATTAAAAAAAAAAAAAAAATCAAATTTCAATTAAAAGAACGTTCTTAAAGAATCAAATGGGAAAAAAATAAAAATATATCTACCCATCTCAAGGGCTAAACATTTAAACCACATTACTTAATATGAGAAGGAGGGGGAAGAACTATAAAAGCCTCGATCAAACAATATGACTTATTAATTATGAAAATTATTAAAATTTATAACATTAAATTATTAAAATTTATAATATTTTTTTTGGAAATGTCAAACATTTAAACCACATTACTTAATATGAGACGGAGGGGGAAGAACTATAAAGCTTCGATCAAACAATATGACTTATTAATTATGAAAATTATTAAAATTTATAACATTAAATTATTAAAATTTATAATATTTTTTTTTGGAAATGTCAAACTAATGGTTCCATTAATCCTTATAATTATGTGACATGCTAAATTAATAAAAAAAAAAAAAAATTCAATTAAAAAGATGTTCTTAAAGAATCAAATGGGAAAAAATTAAAAATAAAAAACTTTCAAACCATAAAACTTCAAATTCCAAGAATGATAAATAAAACTTCAAATTCCAAGCATAACAAATAGAGAGATTGAAATGTGCACCGATTATCATGCACTCAATAATAGTAACAGTGTAGAAAAACATTACGTCGCCTTCCCATGACTCCATTATAACCAATGAGAGTGTGAGTACCCCTCACCTCATAAACACCATCATGAGCACGTCATAGACACCATCATGACATCGGTCTTTCTTTTTGTCAGGTTTTTCCAACACAATCAAACAAAAGTAAAACCCAAATGATTTAGATAAAGTTGATGGAATCAACTAGAGTAATGTTCTTCAAATAGGCAAATTTAGCTTCCAAAATATATTGAAGAAATAACCTTGCAATATACCACGTTGAGTGTTGGGTATGGAGCCAAGGTGATGTCCAACGTTGGCCGGTCCCTCACTGACCCGGGCACCTTTTTCCAATTTGTTATTTTATTGTTTTTTATAACTTTCAATGCAGTTATATACAACAAATTTAGCTGGCCGTAGGCCATATCTACAGCTAATTTCTACATCGGATGCCGTTCAATGGTGTTGACGTCGGAGTGATTGGTCGCAGGGTCGAGTCGTGGCCCAATGAATAACAACAGCAGCAGTTCCGAAACAATGGGCAGATTCACCGAGCGGCCACCTATGGGTGCGTCCCAGCCGCCGCAAAACAAATGGTCGACCCTTCAATTTTTGTAAAGTTATCCGGCGGTTAAATTCTAAGTGTTTCGCAGTGGAGAATCAACTGGTGGACGATTGCTATCAGGAAACAGTGCAGATTGCATTAAATTTAATGGAGTCTGGACCCATCCAAGGTCATTAGATTGATATAGAAAGGGAGAGAATGCAACATTTGCTATAAATTAAGATCAGGGGGAGTTCGCTGTCAAGCGGGCTTTGTTTGATGTCAATTAGTGGCAAGTGGCGTTCGTTAGTGATTGCATTGGAACTTGGCAGCAGTAGCTGTCAACAGAATTAAGAATAAGCGTTGGAAACTACGATCCAGGACGGCCAACGAACCACCATGAATCTAACCTGTCAGTAAATGGAGT
>JASDQU010101310.1:284701-299606 GCA_032191745.1 Picea mariana
ACTCTGGTGTACTCATCCTATAATGAGTACTGGATACTAGGGTTCATCCAAGCATCATATTTATGGAGAATTCAATACCTCTCTTGGGTGACAGACCCAGTATTTCTTTAAATACATATTCAAACTCATTTATGACTGCATAATCTTCGATATGGGGTACTTTATCCTTAGGTTTGTCCTCCATATGTGTTGCAAATACTTGACATCCTTTCCCGAATTTTTTATTCAGCTACAAGGCTGAAATTTCTTTGATAGTTACTTCTCTTAGAATACCATGAACTATCATCAGGTTCCCTTCTTCATCCAAGCAGGTAAAATCCTTATTATAACAGTCTAGAATAGCATGATGTTGGTCCAACCAATCCATACCTATTAGGCAGTCATATGAGCCCAAAGGTATGATATTCAAATATTCCCTTGTGCTTAATCCATTCATGTCTATTGGGAATTCCTTATCCATCTCATTAATCTTCCTTTAAGCTCCTTTAGCTAGCTGCACCAACCAAGGTTTACCAAGCTTGTTTCTTGGAAATTGAAATATTTCCATCGTCTTAGGATCTAGATAACTATGACTAGCTCCTGAATAAATTAAAATAGGAATGGGTTGGTTGTTTATCTTACCTTACACTTCAATCATATGTGACTAGAACTCATGTTTCTTGTTATCCAGAGCTGTGTAGATCCTAGATACATTTATTCTTCTGTCCTCCATTGTTTCGAGTTGTTGCACATTGTGAACAATCCTCACATTTTCACCTCTGTGAGGGCAATCCCTATACATATGACCTCCCCCACAACCCCAACAATGAATAGGTGGTTTCCTTGGTATTTGCCCCATTGTCTCAGTCAAGTTGGGTTCCTTAGGAGATAGCTTTCCATGAGAATTATTTCAAAAGAATGGTGTCTTTGTCCCCTTCCCCCTCTGTTAATTTTTTTCATTAAATTAAAAAATCATTATAATTAAATTTTAATTAGTAAAAATTATTTAAAATTTAAATCTAAACTTAAATTGAATAGCTCATTCTTTACAATTTAAATCTAAACATAAACTGAAAAATTTAATTCACGATAGAAAATCTACTTAATATTAATGCTATATAATATACACTAGAAAATCTACATAATATTGATGTTATCATAGAAAATCTAATTACTAGTATTGTTATATAATATAGCATATAAAATCTAATTACTATTATTGTTGTACAATAGAAATCTAATCTAATTAATATTAAGACTTTTCCAGGGAAAAATTTGCTCAATTATATTAAACATATATTTTTTTTACATCTTCCATCTCATACAAAGACCCATTACTTGACCATACTATGAGAATAGTAACTGAACCAAAAACTTACAAAATGTATGGAGACTGCAATAGTCATATATACTCAAAGTCCATATAGGAAACAAAGAAACATGTCCACTTCTAAATACAAAAGTACAAAAAAGGAGTAGCTGTCAAAATATAACAAAGAAGCAATATTGCCAATCAATTTAAGAATCTCCATCAAAATATTAATGGATTCTAAATTGTCTCATAGGTCCTGTTGCTCCATTTGTTCAACGATGATATGAAAGAGTTCCCTCTAGTTCTTTGATGGCTTGCTTTGATAATTTTTCCGCTTCAGTATTAAAATTTCTATAAATATGTGGGAAGCTAATCAACTGGAACTTCTCTGAAAGTGATAAAATTCTTGTTTTCCAACCTTCCAAAGAGCTTATCTGAAGTCTGCCCTTGCTTGTAAGTCAATCGATCACTACTTTTGAATCTCTTAGCAAATGGATACAAGGTAGAGTTAAGTGATTTGCTAACCAAAGTGAATCCCATGCTCCCATTAGTTCCGCTTTAGTATTTGTACCTCTACCACAGTTTAAAGTCCATCTATAAACATTAGCATCCAGAGCTTTAATAATACCCCCTACACCACACCTACTACCATCTCCTTTGGCTGCAACATCAAACCATGCCAGTGTTGAATCCTTGTGATGAGAGATCAGAATGTCCCTTGGAGGTCTGTCTTTTGGATGAGAATAAGATCCAGAATGTAATGCCAAAATCTTATAGAGCGCTGCATGCGTTGATGGAACGAAATCCTCAAAATGCGCTTTGTTTCGTTCTTGCCAAATGTACCAAATGATATGAGCAGTGATCTGATTAGGGACAGTCTTTTCCAAATACCAATTCTTTAAACATTATGAAAGTGTGTTCCTAGACCAAGTCCTTTTCAAATTTAACTCCTTAGAAATCAAATTCCAGGCTGATATGGCAAAGGGACAGAAATTGAAAATATGTATAACTCTCTTTATTTCAGATTTACACAGAGGACAACGCCCAGGTCCTTTCCAACCCCTTTTCTACAAAGAGTCCCAAGTTAATATTTTACCCTCCATCTCCAACCAAATAAATAATTTAACTTTTAGTTGTACTTTCCATTTCCAGATGGATTGTCTCCAATTTTCTACTTTTAACAGTCTTTTAGAAGAGATTATGCTCAAATAGAAGTTTTTAACAGAGGAAGATCATGTGTTATCTCCACCAATCCACATAAGATTGTCCCTTGATTCATGGATAAGAGCTTCAGAATCCGATATTGCTCTTCTGAAATGATCCCACTCCAAAGCATAGTTTCCCTCCAATCCCAGATCACTGTTGCCAAGCCAATAGGAAGACAATGACTGATTTTCTGAATAATTCCTAGCCTGTGCAAGGGTAGAGATGTTTTTTTCATTTAACACAGTCAAGAGATTATAAGAGAGAAAAGAGATATCTCCCATTCCCAATATTCGATCCTTACCTAGCGCAATAGGTTGTCCAGTCCCTGGAATCCAACTTAAACCATGTAAAATTAAGTAAATAACTTTTAAAAGTCCACTCCAGATTCTAGATATCCCAGTCTATTTGAAATACTATGATCTGAGCCAGTTAATCACAGTCGCATGATGAAGATATTTGTCGATCATGACCCTATGCCAAATGTCCTCTGCCATAAGAACTCTCCATAGAGTGTTCGTGGCTAGCGAATTACTGAAGTCATAGATATTGTGAATGCCCCAACCCCCATATGACTTAGGAAGGGAAATCTGCTCCCAATTACATAGGTGAATTTGGTGGGAGTCACTATTCCTTTTCCTGATAAAATTGTACATGAGTTTCCTTAGATTGTTCAAGAAAGAACACGGGACAACTACTCAGGACAGCCAAAAAATAGGTTGGCTAGTTAACATTTCTTTCAAGAGAGTAAGGCATCCTCCTAAAGACATCCACCTATAGCACCAATTATTTATCTTGTTCTCCAACTTCTTTATCAACCATCGCCAATCTTTCGAGTGTTGAGCTCCTGCCTTCACAAAAAAAACAAGATACTTGAACCCCTCTTCCAACTCCATAAATCTAAAAGGAAAGAAAGCTTTGAACGCAATAAGATCTTGATCTGATAGACCAACTTGCTGAAATGTGGACTTCGATGCATTTATTGTTAATCCAGAGGTCGAACTGAAAATTTTAAGCACTTTATCTATATCCCACCACTCTTGCATGGTTGCACCTGTCATTATGATCACATCGTCCACAAATAAAATATGCAATATATTTATTGATCTGGAAACTTTAATACCTGTCAGCTTACCCTCTCTTTGACTTTCTTTCAATAGGAGACTCAAACCTTCCATCACTAAGATAGAAAGAAGAGGTGATAAGGGGCAGCCTTGCCTCAAGCCCCTCCCGCTCTTAAAGAATTCAATAGCTTCTCCATTAATCAAGATAGAATAAAAAGTAGAGACCACACAACTCATTATCCAATTTTTCATACTTAGGCCCATACCGATTTGGAGAAGTAGAATGCTAGTAAGTCTCAATTAACACGATCGTATGCTTTTTGTAGATCCAACTTTAAAACCAAAGACTTTGGTTTCTTCTTTTTGATACTGTGTATACATTCATGGACTGTTCCTATGGCATCATGTATCTGTCTCCCCTGTAAGAAACCTAAATGCTCTTCCGAGAGAGCTCTAAAAAGAATAGGTTTAATCTGATTAGCTATTAACTTTGAGATGATCTTGTAACAAATTTTACATAGAGAGATCGGTCTATAATATCCAAACTGAAGAGGTTTGTTTACTATGGGGATTAAAGTAATAAAATTTGAATTTAAATCTCATGGAATAAATCCCTTTGTTCTAGACTCTTCAATCATTTCTAGAAGATCCTCTCCAACTATATCAAAAAAATGCTTTAAAAGCTCCATTGTCCAACCATCTGGGCCCAAACTCTTATCCACTTTAAAATTTGATAAAACTTTCTTCAGTTCCTCCTTGTTTAGAATTATGAAATTATGAAATAATTTTGTTTTTAGATCTCCACTCTGAATCCAGATTGCTCGACTTCGTTGACGCCACTGCTCTTCAATTTCATTTAGTAAAGTATTCATTTATTGTTCCAACTCTTTTAATGAAAAATCAACCAAGTTCAGACAGGTGCCCTCCGCCAAATTTTGTAGTCTGAAGGAGATCTCATTTTCCAGTCCACCGAGCCTAGCATTTTTTACAATTCTTTTTTCCTTTTGCCAGACTTTTGTAAGTACTTTTAAATCTTTCAATTTCCAGACCCTATGCTTCTTCTTACTAGTCTCCTGAAGATAAATAGGATCTCTCCATAGTTTTTGAACTATAGAAGTAAAACCAATTTCTAAACTCCACACAGGATTGAATTTGAACAGATGAGCCTTGGAAACCGTAGGAAGGTCCAGCTGGAGTAAAATCGCGGCATGGTATGAGATAAATGGGAATTCCACCCAAGCTCTATAGATGCCAGTCACAACCACTAAATCCTCGAAAATTAAGGTTCTATCCAATCTTTTAGCTATAAAAGCTTCTCCAGCTCGACCATTTCTCCAGGTAGGAGGCACTTTCCCCGGCACTATATCAATTAGCTTATTTTTATGAAACAAATTGGTGAAAAAACGAGACAACGATCCCAAGGAATCCACACTGCCCCAAATTTCACTTGCCAATAAATTCAAATTTAGGTCACCTACTAATATAAGATTTTTCAGAGACAACAAATCTGTAGACTCCAATCTTTCCCAGAAAAAATTGCGCTCCACACAAGGCCCGTATACATTAAGGAGGTTTATCTATCTTTTGGAATCTAAGTAGTAACATGTCAATAAGATCCCACCACACGTTAGGAATGGCATCAGATCAAAAAAATTTGGATCCCAAGCAACCAATAATCCTCCAGAATTACCAACTGATTTTACCACACAACAATACCACTTCGGTCACAGAATTTGAAAGAAGTTACAAGCCTTTTCAGAGTGAACTAAAGTCTCTTGTAAGAAAACAATATTTGGATGAGTTTTATCCAAAACACTACGAACCGAGGCCATTTTTAGGGAGCCTCCAGTCCCCCTTAAATTTAGTGAGAGTAATAACATTACTTAGATCTCCCAAGGGCCTTCAACGCTCTAAGGGCCCCACCATCAGTAGGAAAATGTGACACGGAGTCAACTTTTGTATCAAGTGTAGATTTTTTTCTTGCACTTCAAGTTTTGATAGGGGAGTGTTCAATTCCCAAACCCCGGGACCACGCAAATTCTTTCCCAGCCTCACCGTCCATAGAACGTGTGCAGTTGGCCTCCCCACTTTCAACTACTGTATTAATAGTTGATTTCCCAAGAAAAACTGGTAAAGGTACTGATGTGTCACTTCCACAGATGAAAGGAATCAGTGAGTCCAAAAAAGAAGAGAGGGTTGACTCCTCCTCTTCCGGTTCTCTATACCCAGGTGGCAAAACCGGATCACCCGTCAACAAATGACTAGTCTTCGAACTACTCAAGGGTTCAATGGGAATGGGAGGTTCCACGGGAGAAGAACTAGAGGATTTTTGGACTCTAGATGAAACCAAATGGTCAGTGTGAGTCACTGGATCCAGAGGCGGGTTTACACTCATCGAGGTAAGTAAGGAATCTTGACCCCCATGAGAAAGGCAATTTAGAATCGAAATCCCTGTGTCATCTAACGATGGCGAGGCCGACTTTGAAGTAACTCTCTTCAACCAAATAGAAGAATTTATAATGTCATGTTCCAACACCGAAAGTGAATTGAAAAAAATAGGGCAATGTGCTTGTAACTTACCGATAATGGAAGCGTAAATCTCCAATCTACTAGGATCATTCTGGTCCCTATTACCTTCCTCAAAACCATAGAAACCAGTTTCCACAGATGAGTCTAGGGTACAGTAATAATTCTCAGTATCTTCCTGATATTTTACAGCTTCTTCATCACCTTTACAGTCTCACCGCAAGTGTAAAGTACTTCATCAGTAACTGCATCTGAATGGTATCCCAAGATAGTCTAATCTTTGGAGACAACGAATACCTCGCCACTCGACCTCTAATGTATCCGGCAACCCCAAATGAACGTCCAATTCTACCAACACCCTTACTACTTTCCTAGTTGGCGCCTCCAAATTCCTTTTATCTATCATGATGAAACTTCCTAGACAATTTCCAATGGCCGTGATCTCTCCCTCATTCCACAAATACAAAGGTAACCCCGGAAGCAGAACCCACAAATGCCTTAAGGAGAAATATTCAGTCTCTGGATTAAATGCTAGCCGTCATTTCTTGAGCATGAGACTACTATTTCCATTGACCCAGCTCCTTCCTAACAAAGTCACAACATCTTCCAGAAAATCACAGATAAACCATATCCATCCTTTAGTTAAGAAATATACCTCTGGGATATATCCTAAAACTGGCAACCAAACCCGCTCCAGTCAAACCGAGCAATTCTCCATGCATAAATTACTATATGCGAATCTCCCCACTAAACCACAAAGAGTCATCCTGCAAGTGTCCTCCAACACTATGTCCGAACCTAGTACCATTCTTTTAACTGATTTATTTTTCGAACACTGTCTTCGGCTCTTCCGAGCTGGAGTAGGACCAAGAATTTTAAAACGATAACTAGAATAAACATTCACTTTACTGGTTTTTTTAATCCTGATAACTAGAATAAACATTCATTTTAAAATTGTTATTTTGTACAATTTAACCAACAAAGTTGTTATTTTGTGATTTATTATCTGCTGAATAATAGAAATAGGTAAATGAGTGTACTATTGTACACTTTAGATAGCTTGGGAAATCTAGATAGGATTCTAACAAATTACATTCTATACTATGAAGGTTATAGCCTTAGAGTTAATTTGTATTGGTAAATACCTACACATTAAGTAAGAGGAGGAGGAGGCAGAGGTGGAGGCAACACTTCTATGTGATCTTCAAAATTGACAATTAACTATTTATTTATAATAATTTTATTGATAAGTTTTTAATGTCATTATAATTTACATTGTTATGATTAATTTTTTTTTATATAGAGTCAAGAGTAGAAGTAAAGATATAAAAGGAAATGGCATTATGGAGAGTGTTGGATGCAAAGATAACAAAGAAAATGACATTATAGTGAGTTTGGGATTCAAAAACATGAAGCATGTAAACTAAATGCTATGCCAAATCCCATATTGACAAAAATTGGCAATGCTCATAGCACATATATTCAAGTGGAGATTCACAAAGACAAGGTGTCTAAGCTTCTTTGTGAAGTTGTTATTAAGTAACACATAAAATAGTGCATACACCATGGAAGGGATATTTAAGTAGGTGTGAGCTATGTAATGGATTTAATGTTGTGGAAGGGTACACCTTATCACCGAATAAATAAAAATCAACTAGAATAAAGATTATAACCATTGATAGATTATTGAAAATATAACCATTCTTTTGATATTTTATGATATTTATTGCCCTTCATAAATAATAAATGGTTTCAAAAATTTACATTTTTTAGGAATATTGTTTAAATTATCTTTTTAAAATAGGTTTAAAATGAGTAAGAAAAATTCAATTTTAATCATTGATCCATGACATTTGCCTAAGAATCAACCATGATACTGAAAATCATAAGCATTTTCATATCTTAAATACAATCTTTTTAATTAACTCTTCTTCTAATCGTCATGTGAAGGACTGGGTGTCATTCATATCTTAAATACAATCTTTTTAATTAACTCTTCTTCAAATTGTCATGTGACGGACTGGGTGTCATTTTTAAATATAATTTTAAATTTTTTAAAATTTCAAAATTGAAGAGAATCCATTGTGCTAGCGATTATTTTTTTCATTAGGCGCAGAAGCACCCAGGTTGCAGATTGCACACAAAATGCCCAAATGCAGCATCAGAAGGACCAACATTCGTAGCAGATAGTTGAGAAGGAAGTGGACGGTCAGGATCTCACAGAGAAGATCGACGGAATCCCGTCTTCCGTTAGATCTCGGGAAGTTGCGCAGAGTTTAAGTCCTAGCGAGCAGAGGAGGAGTCCCGGAGGAGTCATCGGGATATTAGAGTCAGGGTTCAGTTCATCGGAGAATCGGGGTTTTCAAAGACATGAAACTCTTGCATGAAGGAATCGCGATCCGTGATTTCCCGATAGGATCAGAGCTGTCCATCCAGAGGGATGTGTGGTGCGCGATTAGGCTCCTCGCCGTTTCGCCCATCGCGACTTTGAAGCATAAAGAACTAGCCTCCTCCCAGCCGCGAGACGCGAAGTGCCGAGGGCATCCAGGACTGGGGCCCGCGGTCTCACGAAGTGTTTTCAGCCGTCCATTCAGAGGGGACACCTGGCGGCAAATAGAGCCATCTCGGTGTTTCGCTCATCGCGACTCTAAGGCGCAAAAGGCAGCTCTGTTATATCCCGATGCACGAGGTGCCGAGAAAGTCTCGGACCCAGGCCCACCGTAGCGTCAGGAGAATTCAGGACCGTTAGATCTCAGAAGGACACGTGGTGCCAGATTAAGCCTCCTCGGCATATCGCGCATCGCGATTTCGATCAACAAAGGTTATCCCTTTCATATCCGCGAACGCCGAAAGCATAAGGTCATAGCCCATGGTCACTTGAGGAAAGGAAGGAGCTTCAGAAAGAAGGCCGAAGGCGCCGAGTTCATTGCAGAGAGGATGGTCGCGGTCTCCGAGTGCTATCGGATCCGATCTCCATACTGTTTCTCGTCTAAAGTAAATAAAGATAAGAAAGAGTAGTTGAAGCCTCCTTTCATTCATTAAATGAGGGAATAGAGAGTCTGGCAAGACGTCCGCTCGCAGAAGTCCTGTGTACCAATTTTCTCGGAGAGGCCATGCCGAGGTCCTCAGCTCGACGAAGAAGTCTGCACACGCTAGCCGAGCGCTTTATGGCTCAGCTACCCTCCTTACAGGAGCCATGCATAGTTAAGGTGGCATTTAAAGAAAGATATTGGTACGAGTTTGATTGAAGGGACACCAAGCCTTGGGGTGACTAGGCACGCCTCTGTGAGGTGAATCTTCCTGAGTATATAGACTCAGTCTTTGTATTTTGTAAGCATGGATGGTTGAGCAGAGCTCCCGGTTGTAAAATTTTAACGAAGCACTATTAATCTGGTTATGTATGGACTTTTGAGACTTCTTGCCTTATGAATGCCAGTTTCTTGCATGCCTTTGTTTACACTGTGTTAGAGCAACTCGGAATTGGAGGATCTAGTCGAGCTGTAGCCGTTATAGGATGATGTTGTAATGGATCACTATAATGGTTGCACTGTCTCTAATCAGTTCTTGTGATTTTCCCAGCGCTGAGTGACTTGGAATTGGAGGATCTAGTCAAGTCTTCTTTTCAGTTTCTTGAAGCCTTGAACCAAGAGGATCCTGCGTTCAGATTTTTTCCCCTACAAACCGCTGTAAACCTGTTGCCCAGAGTTGTTTGTTCACCTTTCTTACTAAGTCTTCCACCTACTCATCTTTTAATCAACCTACTGGCTGAAGTTAGGATTCCAGACCTCCTTTGTTCTTTACGTACCAGATCCAGCCCCCGAGTTAGAATGATATCTCCTCGAGCCTTTATCCCCATTTGATCACCCCGTTATAAACAATCGTGACATTAAAACTGATGGGTGTCGGGCTCTGCTCCTGTAAGCAATCCAGGAGTGACTTCCGACGCTAACACATTGCACAGGATTCACAGATAGAAAATAGTTTGTATTGCACACACATGCACACAGATACATTACATGTATATATAGTTGAAGTATATATAGTTGGAGTGAGATCCAACTAATTCTAATCTTGTAGATTTAGGTTGAGATAATATATCAACAGTCTCCTACAAAACCTTAAGCCAATCCCCAAACTTAGCACACAACATTAATGTGAGCATTATCTATAACACCCCTCTTTAATGCTTACATTCAAACAACTTACAATACTGAAATCAAAATTACAAAATTTGTCATTTGTCTTTGTCTGACTGGTCTTCATCAGCGCTTACACCCACTCTAAATATTTCGGCTTCCTCTCTTTTCTTCTCTACACATTCGAGCTTCCCATTTGNTTGTCTTTGTCTGACTGGTCTTCATCAGCGCTTACACCCACTCTAAATCTTTCGGCTTCCTCTCTTTTCTTCTCTACACATTCGAGCTTCCCATTTGACACATTTAAAGTACAAAAGCTTCTGACCATCTTTGACATTCTTTGTAGAACTGATGCTTCTTGATCTCCCAAAGGACAATCCTGATACTGAACTATCCTATGGATACACTACCATAAGTGAAATTCCCCCGAAGAGCAAATTTCGATAGCTATATAGGATAGTGATCTAATTACTGGATATTTTCAGAAGTCAATCATACAACTGACCTTCTATAAACACATCTACAACAATATACACAAGGACAACTTATAACTATTGATAATGATGCACCGAAGTACAACAAGTCCCATCAGTATATTAAAAAAAATATTTGCACAATAAATCTGCAACATTTAAACTTCAGGCAACGAACAACTCCATGTAGAAAACCTTGTTATCATAACTCATGAGTCAGTCTTTGACTCTGACATTTCTTTTTAAGTAGCACCATCTTGCAGCAAAGGCGTAGACATAGCCAGAATGGTAACACCATGACAACGCGATACCATGAATGAACTCACAAACCAAGATCCTTGATATTTGTGGCGTTGCTATCATCATAACTATTCTTTAAACCAATTGCGTTAAAAGATATACGAACTCCTCATAGTCTTGGGCACAATATCGATCGTGAAAACGATATGCAGCAGAAGTTTCTGAAACATGAATTCATGTGTTTTTCCAGCATTGAATTTGATGAGTCCGTGAAACAGAATGCTCTTGGCCCACTTTAAATTTGTGCATGCCAGAATTTATTTCCGTTTCCGTTGTCTCCAATTGGGGTGGACTCCTTGCAATCCTCCAAGTGACCAAGAAATGATTTAAGTCTCCAACAATTTCAATTAGTCATGCAACGACTTTCCATTTTTCTCCACGTTGTGCTTCACATTCTTACACGTAGACCTCTTTACACACAAACACTAAAAAATAAAATTAATCCAATCCACTCTTCTACAGAAAACTCACATACCTATGTTATCCTATTGACACAGTTTTAATTATTGCAGAATAAGCATGATCGCAGCCCCTCTCATAAGAGAGTCAAGGTTGTCCTTGCTCTGATACCAAATTGCAAAATTGAAGAGCATCCATTGCACAGGATTCACAGATAGAAAATAGTTTGTATTGCACACACACGCACACAAATACATTACATGTATATATAGTTGGAGTGAGATCCAACTAATTCTAATCTTGGAGATTTAGGTTGAGATAATATCTCAACAGTCTCCTACAAAACCTTAAGCCAATCCCCAAACTTAGCACACAACATTAATGTGAGCATTATCTCTAACATTTAATAGGAAAAGAAGATCATGACGGGGTGTCATTTTTAAATACAATTTTAAAGTTTTTAATAGGAAAATAAGGTTACGTAGCTCTATTTTGAATAATAAGTATACACATTAGATTATGTCAATTTTTTAATAAATTGATTTTATTTTCAAATAAAAAAATTAATTTTACTAAAAATTTAGATGTCATATTCTAAATACAATTTTAAAATCCTTAATAAAAAAGAAAATGCAAATCTTCCTTGTAAAATAGGTATATATGACACAGTCAAAATGCGTGCAATGCTTCTAAATCACAGGAGTATTAAAAACTAGGTGTACGCATGTCGTCAAGTATTTATGTGATTGCTTGTGGAAGCATAGTCAGCGTGCTTAGTCAAAGCAAAGAATTGTTATTGACGCGCATTGCTCGTTTTGACGTCATGCTCATGCACCTCTTCCATAACGAGGCGTAAATTATCTTGACCAGGAGTTTAATAAGACCAAGAGAACTTAGGTTTGCAATTTGTATAAAAAGTTTTTAATTGCATTCAGAGAAGCTTAGTTTGAAAAAGTCAAATTTGTAGTGTTATACTATTATTAAAAAAAATAGTAAACATAAATTCACTTAAAACTTTTTTAATAATAAACATAAATTCATTTTAAAATGGATATTATTAAGTAATAAAAACATAAATTCATTTTAATTTGATATTATTAAATAATGAAAATATAAATTTATTTTAATTTGGATCTTAATTCAAGGTGGATTTAATATAAAAAAGTTTATACATTAAACATCTCAAAAAATTTAAATCTAAGTATAATATATAATGTACCATAAAATGAGGTCATATATATATTGGAATAATATTTCTCTACGGTATTGAAAGGAAATAATATTTTTCTCTGTCGTTTCGAACGGGCATACTAGTTTTCTGCGGTTTTGAAATTATATCTCTGAGGTTTTGAACAGGACTAATAATTCTCTTTTTTTTTTAAGTAGATATTTTATTTCTAAGATTATATATCTAGGGTTTTCAAATCCAATAATACTTTTTTTTTTTAAGGAGATATTTTATTTCTAAGATTATATATCTAGGGTTTTGAACGGGAATAATATTTCTCTGTTTATTTATTTATTTATTTATTTTATGAGATATTTTATTTCTAAGATTATATATCTAATCTCCGTAGTTTTTACTTTTTTACCCAGAATAATCTCTGTAGCTTTTACCTTTTTTACCCAAAATAATCTATGTAGTTTCTCTGGACTTCTCTGTCATTTTCAGAAATTATTTTTGGCTTCTTCAAAGGGTTAAGCATTTGGACATCTAAAATGAGGCGAGTCACTTTTTACTTTGATTCAATTTTAATTATACTTAAAAATATTTAAATATATTTTATTTATTTTTTTATTTTAAGTTTCATAAGTAAAAGTTGATTTGAGAGATAAAGTCAATCCATAATAATAATTGTTACATCTTTTTTTTCTTCTTTTCAATATGAGCACTCCACCACCTATTCCAAAAACTCATCCTAACAAGGGGAGGCCCCCCAAAATCACCCTAGAGATCCTTTACGATTATATGGAATCAATAGAAAAAAAAAAAGAGAAGAGAGAGATGCCAAAATCGAAATAGAGTTAGAAACATTAGAAAAAATGAGTGAAGAAAGAGACGTAAAAGTCCAAATAGAGCTAGAGGCAATGATTGATTAAAAAATTAAAGATATCATTCAAACTCAAATAGAGGATAGATTCATAAGGTTCAAGAGTGAATTGCAGACAATGAAGAATAGAATTCAAGAAATGGAAAAACATAAACAATCAAGCCAAGAAGGAGGGGTTGCAGAAAATCACAACTTGAGAGATAGGTTTAAAGAGCTAGAAGAAAAACTAACAAACAATTTGACCCTCAATAATATGGAAACAAATTGGATATCAAACCCATCAAAGAGGAAATGAATAATCTAATCGAATTGGACCATAAGTGTAACAAAAGAGCCTTGAACCTCATAATTTTTGGTATAAAAGAACAACAAGACACTAGTACATTTGGGTCAAATTCTGACGGCGCGTTCGACGCAATTGCCATTTTATATTGTCGGGAGAATGAAAAACAACGGACCCCCTCAAACGTCGTTTCACATGAAGTCTATTTTCCGATGACATAGATTTTGTCGTTATTGCGACGTCTTGGAGGTGGCAAGACCGACGTCTTGAACGTGGCAAGACTGACGTCTTGAACGTGGCAAGAGAGACGTCTGGAATGTGGCAAGACCGACGTATTGAACGTGGCAAGAGAGACGTCTTAAACGTGGCAAGAGAGACGTCTGGAACGTGGCAAGAGAGACGTCTTGAACGTGGCAAGACCGACGTCTTGAACGTGGCAAGAGAGACGTCTTAAACGTGGCAAGAGAGACGTCTTGAACGTGGCAAGACCGACGTCTTGAAGGTGGCAAGAGAGACATCTAGAACATGGCAAGAGAGACGTTAAGAGGTATCATCTCCGACGTGGTTGCTATGGGAGTGACACTCCAAGATGTCGCAATAACGACTGTGTTGTAGGTATTTAAAAAAAATATACAATATCAATATTGAGAGGGACAGGTACATTAACCTTTGCTAAGATACTAGCCATATCAATATTTAAATCTATATCATCGGTCTTAGGCAAGGTTGGTTGAGGAGGAGGAATAACTTCCAAAGGGGGTCTTGTCTAATGAGGTTTAGGATCACTAGGATATGTCTTGGGTGTGTTATCACACGAACTCGCAATTATTGAGCTAAAGTCCAAAAGCTCAAGTGCAATCATGCGTAATAAGACTACAAAAATATACTAGAGAGTAAGTCCCTATTTTTAGATAGGATCAAAATAATACTATACTTTCTTGGGTATGTCAAAACAAGTGCTATCCAATACAAGATCCTATATACCAATGAGATCGCTGAGCAATAGAAATTCCAGAGCCTTCATTGAAACCTCTGACAATTTGTTTGACATTTAGCAAACAATTATATCATCAATAATACAACTTGAAGTCATTGCAGGTATTGCTTTGTATCCTTTGGCTAGCACAACAAATTCACACGTAGCATGCAAGTGTTCTGTATATATACATTGAGCAGAAG
>JASDQU010101310.1:299653-311792 GCA_032191745.1 Picea mariana
GTACGAGATTGATAATTATAATCCGAACACCTTTATGTATCTCGAGAGAGGCATCTAGCAGGAAAGTGAGGACTTACTGTTTGCTGAATTGAGTTGTACGTCGTACTTAGGTTGCCAAATCTACAATATTAACTTTTCCTTTCACTGAGATCCGCGCGATAAGCACATCCTGATAAATATGATTGTCTATGAACAGTAGGCAACATGATAAAGATGTTTGTGTCTGGAAACAGTAGTTCACATGGAGTCTGGAGGTGAAAAGGCAGACCTTGGCTTAGCCAAAGCCCTCTTGGTCAATCGAACTTTTATTTGATATATAGGAGGTTATTTTTTCTTATAAAATTTCGTTCTGAAATTAAAATTATAGAGCTTATTTTATTTTAAAATCTCGCAGCTCTATCCGGGTTCTGGATCTCCCTATCCTGAAATAGGATTCTATAATTTCCTCGGAATGATTAGACGTTGGTAAAATTAGTATCATTGTTCGTGAGCTTCGATTCGCTTCTTTTGAGAAGTTGAATATCAATGACAGCGTTTACTGGCCAATATGCGACTTTTCTGGAGTCTGTTGGGATTAGACACACGATCTCTCATTTTCAGGATTAAAAATCACAGTACGATGTTATTAACAGTCTTCTTGATCTACCTACGGAGTTTGCTCCAGAGGTTGGACTGATAAGCTCTGCTTCCTGCATGGAAATAACGACGCAGGCTATTAACATGCCGACAGTTTAAAGCACACGACACGTTTCTGGTACTCATGCTGCTTAAAATGCAGTACACCGTATGTATGAGTCAAACATGGAATCTTTGGGATGGCAGGAGAATCGCCAAACAATTGCCGATAAAAAGAAGTGTATTGGTAAAGGAAAAATAAGCAAGCAAATAGGATCTGTCAAAAAAAACAAAAAAAAACTGATTTTCGGGGATAGTTTGAGTTTCTCATAGATACATTTCAGAAACCTACCACGGAGTTTTGCCTCATTTTAAATTAATTCAGATCCTCAAAAAAATAACAAAATTTTGAATTGACTCAAAATTTAAAATCGAACACCTAAAAAAACTACCTAAAAATAACTCTGAGAAAGAAAATTTCTCCCCAGTTAACCCACTGGGGAGTTAGCCCACTCCTATTGATAAACCCTCAAGGTTTAGAGTTGTGAATGGTCAATTCTCTCCGGATTCTGATAGTAAAGTACCATGTTGTAAACAGCAGACAACTCATGAAAAGATGCAGAAAAGACAAACTGATCATCAGCGCCACTGCTATCGAGACATATGTGCAGGTTTCATATCAGAACGGACGTCTTGAGCTGAATGATTTACGAATAGTTGAGACTTACTTTATGACTGTTGAACACTTGTAAATTAATCCAGTTAGATATAGATATATTGTTTATTATTGCGATGTTGTGTTAGATAGCTGTTTTATTATACAGAAATAATTATTTAAATTTAAAAATTTAATAATTTTTGTTTTATTATACAGAAATAATTACTTAAATTTAAAAATTTTGTTTAAAAATATTTTTGTGGTTGGGTTTTTTTTGATTGATCGGAATTACCACAGTTTTGTCAGTAAACTGTCGACGTTTAGGATCCAAATCAGGATCTATCTTGAGGACAATGAGCCTGAGTTTAGATGATGAGAAGAATTGGTTTTAAACACTGAAGTTTAGTGAGAAATTTAGGTGTCGGCTTGGTTGTTTGGTTAAAATCTTCTTTTTTATTTATTTTTATTATTTATTTAGTGTGATTTAGTTAATTAGAGTTTTGTTACAATTTGCTTTGAGATTATTATAATTTATTTAATTCAATTTTTGTTAATTTTTATTTTAATTTTTAGTTTCGGATCCTGATTTGAATCCAAAACGTTGACAATTTACTGACAAAACTGTGGTCATTTCGATCAATTAAAAATTTTGATCAAATGAATAAATATTTTAGAAAAAAAAAAATCATTTTGTAGAATTTTTAACCTTCTACTCATTATTACTATTCTAGCTAGTTCACTACATTTTTAAAAATTATTATATTGTTATTTCATATGTGGTTTCAGAAATCCAAGAGAATCATGTGCAAATCTTCCCAATGTTCGAACCCTATATTCGATGTTAAGGGTAACTATATGTATATGTCACTAATTCCTTAGTTCAATGCCAACATAGTAGAGTGTGTCCATTAATTCGCCTCCAAATACTGTATCCATTAATTCGACTCCAAATGCAACACAGAAGAGAGAAAATCAGAAAACGCATGAAAATTTTCGAGGACCTTGTTCCAGGATGCAACTAATCCCCCTGATTGGTCTCATTTAATTTAATGTTCAAATTGATTATTTGATCGAATTCGTTATTTTCGTTTGTGGATTCGATGGTTTATATTACTTTTGTTTGTGTCATTGAGTTAGATGTTAATGTAATGTGTGTGAGTTATCAGATTACATGCAAGTGAGCTGTGTCGCAGGAAATAATCAACTATGTTTAGTCCTTACAGAAGAAAGTCGCCTCAAGAAATACGAAGTTAAAATTGGCGAGAATAAACCAATATTGAATTCTGTGATTGCGATTATTTTCTTTGATTGATCATATGATTAATGTGTATTTTTCCGATTCTTTGAGTCAAGCTCGCATCTGTTGTTGCTTTTTGCGAATTTGAACTTCAAATAAATGGTCACATCTGCGAATTTTAACTTCAAATAAATGGTTACCCGTCTGACGAAACTTATTATTGCACTTAAATTTGAAATATGTATTATTGCACTTAGATATGATCTCAGATCATATATCTAATTTGACAATTCTCAACACTGGTCGAATCTAGGCAAGTTAGGACACTGATATGTCATGTTGATGTACTACGAACAGTACGAATACGATATACATATATGTGAGCCGGCTCACATATATGTGAGCCTGCTCACATATATGTGAACTTGCTTCGGCTCACATATATGTGAGCCTACTCACATATATGTGAGCCTGCTCACAGTAATAATGAACATAATGATTTAGTGAAAAATCACAGTGCAATGATAATGAGTATTTTTTAAATTTAAGGGAAAATTACAATAGCTTCATGTTAAGATTTGGTGACAAGGAATTCTTCAAAAATGGATTTGGTTCCTATTATTCTAGGTTGGTTATGACCAAATATACTAAGTTAGAATATGCATAGGGATTGCATTTAATAATCAATTTCTTGTGTGAATGTATAAATTCATGTAAGCCCATAGAAGAATGACTAATGACTAATAACTCAGTGTGAGAGACATAGTGAGAACTTGTCAATCTAATGTAATCTCCATGCTCTGAATAATAAGAAAACTGATACCTATGCTTGGTGGATGTAGCCCAACTCTTGGGTGAACCATGTGAAATCCCTGTGTTCCTTATCTATGTGATTGTTAATTATCATATGTGAATTGTGTTTTCTACATTTACAATTCTAACAAGTGGTATCAAAGTTGATTGGAGTAAAGAGGAGCAACAACATCTATGTAAGATGCCTCAATTTCTACATCGCCATAGGTCCCTCTTCTGGAAAGGTGCAACGTCCTATTACTCAAACTTTAGTTGGTACAAAATTGTTGAAATCACCGCAATCATGTGTGATATAATGCAGAGACTCCTCTTAAATTACTTAAGATCACTGCACTTCAAGTGTTGCGTGAGGTGCAGAATTCTCGCACTCTAGGTATATCATGAGGTGCTGCGACTCCCTTTAGTTCAAAAGTCACGATCTCTTTTCAAAATTCACATATGGTGTTTTGACTTTTGAAAAGATTAAAAAGTTGATATAACGCAGAGACTCCTCTTAAATTACTTAAGATCACTGCACTTCAAGTGTTGCGTGAGGAGCAGAATTCTGCACTCTAGGTATATCGTGAGGTGCTGCGACTCCCTTTAGTTCAAAAGTCACGATCTCTTTTCAAAATTCACATATGGTGTTTTGACTTGACTTTTGAAAAGATTAAAAAGTTTTTTTAATATTGTATACATAATGTTTGAACAAGTCAAGTGGGTGAATAAAGTAAAAATTTTTATGGAGTAAAAGAGGGTGGAGGAATTAAAAGGTTTTTTATATTGTATGCATAATGTGTGAACAAGTCAAGTCGGTGAATAAAGTAAAAGTTTTATGGAGTAAAAGTATTAATGTAAAAGTTAAAAGGGTGGAAGAATTAAAGTAAAGGGAATTTACTTATTAAAAAGTGTTTTAATTAAAAGGTGAATTTTTAGTAAAAGGTTTTTTGTAAGGGGAATTTTTTATTAAAAAGTGTTTTAATTAAAAGGTTTTTTATTAAATCTTTTTTATTAAACTTTGTGAAGTTATTTCTTCATGTTATTTTTTTAAAGTTTTGGTTATTATAATTATTGATTTGAGTATTAGGAGATTTTTTGTGCTAATGATTAAGATGCAGAGTTTGAAGTTTGAATTTGAAAAGTTCAATGGTAAAAAAAAAAATTGAGCTCTCGAAGTTTAAGATGTGGAAGTTACAGGTGCAACAAGGGTTGCAAAAAACATTGGCAAGCAAGTCAAAGAAACCAACAACCATGATGGAATGGGAATGGAAAGATCTGGATGCGAAAGCTCTTCGTACCATTCATCTATGTCCGGCGGATGAGGTTTTATTTAATATCGTAGGAGATGATACAACATCAGGATTATAGAGCAAGTTGGAAAGTCTATATATGACAAAGTCCTTGACAAACAGAATCTACTTGAAGACACAGTTGTACAGTTTGTGGATGAAAGAAGGCACGAAAGTTGCTGACCATTTAAATACTTTTAATACCCTTATAGTTCAATTGACTAGTATGGAAGTTAAATTCGAAGATGAGGATAAGGCCATTACACTATTGTATTTGTTGCTCGAGTCTTGGGATAATCTAGTCACCTCTATTAGTGTTAGCTTAGAAGATGTTTTAGATTATGATTCACTTGTGGGAGCTTTGTTGGCTGAGGAGATGAGGAGAAAATCTAGTAAAGAAACCTCAACTTCAGAGGCGATGTTGGTCAGAGGTCGAACTAAAGAGAAAAATGAGAGAATTTTTTCTCGATCTAAGTCAAGACACACAAAGGGTAAAGAAAAATGTCGGTACTGTGGCAAAATAAGAAATCTAAAGAAATGTTGTTGGAAGAGAAAGGAATCCGAGGAAAATTCTACGAAGGAAGCAAATTTGGTTGTAACAAATTTAGGTATGATTGATCAAGTTTTATCTGTTTCTATTAATTTACAATATCAAGAATAACTACAGTTAGATTCAGGTGCCTCCCACCACATGTGCTCACATAGAAATTGGTTCTTTTCTTACCAATATGGTGATGAGGATGTAGTGTTTATGTGAAATGGTATTCGCTGTAAAATTGTTGGGGTTGACAGTATTAGAATCGGGATGTTTGATGGTATTGTTAGGGAATTAACGAATGTTAGATATGTATATGAGCTTAAATCAAATTTTATTTCATTGGGAGTGTTGGATTCTTGTGGATATAAGTATACAGGTCAAGGTGGAGCACTCACATTGTTGAAAGGTAATTTAGTAGTGATGAATGCAACAAAGGTCAATAACCTTTATAAGCTGGAAGGAAGTACTAAAGTGGCATCTGAAGTGACAGATGTATCTTCTCGTTTATGGTAGAAGCATCAAGGTCATAAGAGAAAGAAATAATTGCAGGTACTGGTAAGCATTAAATTATTTCCAGACTTAAAATCTTTTTTTTTCGAATTCCTGCTTGTTTTATATTTCTGCAAGTTATGATGGTGGTATAAATGGATGTTGTGTGTGGGATCCTACTTCTCACAAGGTCATTATTGACAGAGATATAGTATGTATGGACCAACCAAAAGGGTTGATTCAAGATCGCAACGGTAAATTTGTTTTCATGCTAGATAATTCATTGTATGGCCTATTGGTACCCAGGAAAATATATAAGAGGTTTGAATCCTTCATAGCGAGTTAGAATTTTTCAAAGGGTAGGAATGAATATACAATTTATAGTACATTCACAGTCTTGATGTTATTTCTTGATGATATGCTCGATGCAAGCCGAAGAATGGATAAAATTAGTAAGAAAATGACTGAGGTGGACAAGACAATTCAGATGAGGGATCAAGGAACAGCAAAACAAATTGTGGACATGGAAGTATACAGAGATGGTAATGGTAATTTGTGGTTGGAGTTCAATATGAACATTGTAAAACCAATGTTTATCCCTCTTGCTTTCCATTATAATTTTTCTTCAAGAATAGGGCCTATCTATAAAGAAGAAAAGGTTGTGTCTTGTGTAAGTTTAGTAGGAGGTCTGTTGTATGTGATTAAATGGTTAATACCAGATGTTTCACATGCTAATGATGTTGTCGGAAACGTGACAGATTTAGGTGTTGCGATGAAATGGGTGGTTCAACGTTTGAGAAGCACAAATGTCACCTATAATGGTCACACTGAGATGGACTGTGATAATTGTAATGTAGATTGTAATACTTGTGTCTTGGATAGGAGGATATCTATCACTAAATATGTCTCACAACACAATTTTGGAAAACATTTTGGAGGTGGAGTGACCCCTCAGGAAATCCAAACTCATGCAAGTCACACAGGCGAAATCATGAAACCAGTTTTATTAGAGAAGTTGTAGTGGCGATTGGCTTCTCTTGGCTTGCAGAAAATGTGATGAACAAAAGGAAGGAGCAAGGTATCAGGTTAATTGTTGTTAAGGTGGAGATTGTTGAGATTTGGTGACAACGAATTCCTCAAGTATGGATTTGGATCCTATTATTCTATGTCGGTTACAACCAAATAGACAAAGTTAGAATATGGATAGGGATTGCATTTAATAATCCGTTTCTTGTGTGAATGTATAAATTCATGTAAGCCTGTAGAGGCAAAATAAATGAGTGTGAGAGACTGAGTGAGAACTTGCCAATCTGATGTAATCTCCATGATCTGAATAATAAGACAATCGATGCCTATGCTTGGTGGACGTAGCCCAATGTTTGGGTGAACCACGTGAAATCCCTGTGTTCCTTATCTATGTGATTGTTAATTATCATATGTGAATTGTGTTTTCCACATTTACAATTCTAACACTTCAGGCATACAACCATCCTCTCACTCTCTTCCCACACACTGTGCTACACTACATTACTACTTGTTTTCCTCACTTCTATGGGTATGCTAGTATATATAGCATTTATCAAACAGTTAGACAAACTTATTACAATATGATCCACTAGTTACACTTTTCAATGTAGTGTGCATGCATGCACATTCTAATTCTAGCTAATACACCAAAATAATGAATATGCCATTTTCCAACTTTTAAAAGTAAACAAAGTGATCATATTCACTTCTTGTAAAATTTAGGCTCACCATGAATGAATCAAACTTCTTGAACCATTGCCTAGGAGACTGTCTAAGGCCATACAATGAGTTCTTGAGTTTCCAAACAAACCTCTTATTGTGATCCTCAACAAACCCTTCTCGCTTTTCCATATATATATCATCATCCAAATCTCCATGTAGATACTTTTTTTTAACATCTAGCTTATCTAACTTAAGATCATGTAAAGAAACTAGTGGTAACAAAACACGAATTGAAACAAGCTTCACAAATGGTGAAAATATTTCATGAAAATCAATACCTTCCTTTTGAGAATACCATTTTCCTACAAGTCTTTCTTTATAACTCTCAACTTTATTATCAACACCATTTTTCAGTTTGTAGACCCACTTGCAACCAACAACCTTCATGTCCTTTGGAAGTTATACTAAGTCCCATGTTTTATTCCTCTCTAATTCATCCATTTCGTATTTCATAGCTTATTTCCATTTAGCACTTTAAGATACCTTAATTTCCTCCCCATAACAACTAGGTTCTCCATGAAGAGAAACAAAATCCAAATATGAAACATAATCATCATACCTTGTAGGAGGATTCTTGACCTATGTAGATATCCTTAGAGATGGTTGAGGTATATCCTCATTTTCCTGGATATTTTCTGCATCTTCGTTGTCTTCTTCTGGAATTTATTGATTCTCATCCCTTTTTGAAGATGGATGAGTCTCCAACTAAATTTTTTGAACTTGTGATACATGTTCTTGTCTCACTTCAACATCTACTAGTTATGATTTTAAGAGTGAGGATACATCAAATACCACATCTTTGCTTATGAAGAGTTTGTGGGTAGTGGGATCCCACAATATGTATCCCTTAACTGCATCACCATAACCAACAAAGACATATCTCTTTGATATATGATCTAACTTAGAACATTGATCTTTATAAATAAGAGCATAAGCATCACAACTAAATATTTTCATATTTGAATAATCACATGAATGCAATGTCCATACCTCCTTTGGAATCTTACAGTGTATTGTAGTTGATGGTGACCGATTTATGACATAACATTGTATAAGAACTGTTTATGACTACAATTCCTATTGCAACTTGGCATTAATAAGAATGTTTCTTGCTCTCTCTAGAAGAGTCATATTCATGTGTTCATCAACACCATTTTTCTAGGGAGTATAAATCGTCGTCTTATGTCTTTCGATGTCAGCTTCCTTGAAATAGTTTTCAAATTCCACAGATGTTAAATCACCTTCATTATTTGTTCTTAAACACTTGATTGACTTGTCACTGTTATTTTCAACCAAGGCTCTCAAATTCTTAAAAGTATTAAATACATCATCTTTTATTTTAAGTAAATAGAGTCGAACCTTTCTAGAGTAATCATCTATAAATGTCACAAAATATGACGATCCTCCAAAACGAATTGTAGGGGATGGTCCCCAAACATCTGAATGAATGTAATCAAGGATACCTTTTCTTATATGTCTTCATTTTTTAAACTTTTGTTTACATTGTTTTCTAGAAACGTAATACTTGTAGAAATTCAAATTCAGAAACTTTAAACTTGGACATGACTTACGATCAACTATTACCTTAAGCCCTTTTTCACTCATATGACCGAACCGTTGATTCCATAAATGAACATAGTCACTTTCACCTTTATATGCTACCACTACTTGATTTATTTTAGTTCTTCCTTCAAGATGAGGAGATGATACCACTACATCATAATCAATGGAATTTGTTGTGCTAAACTACATAGATGTGACTAGATGATCCCAAGACTCAGGAAATGAACACAATAGTGTAACTTCCTTGTCCTCATCTTCATATTTTACTTCCATACTATAAAATTGACAAATCAGAGTATTGAAAACATTTAAGTGATCATCAATCTGTGTAAATTCTTTCATCTGTAAGCTATACAACTTCTTCTTCAAAAAGATTTTGTTCGTCAAGGAATTTATCATACCCAAAATTTTGAGTTTGTTCCATAAACTTGTTGTTTTCCCCTCTCCAATGATGTTAAACAACACTTAATCTATGAAACACAAATGAATGGTATTGAAGACTCTTACATCGAGATTTGCCCGGTCCTCGTATGTCATGCTTGTCGGTTTCTTTGTCTTTCCCGCCAACACCTTTTACAATCCTTGTTTCACAAGAAGATCCCACATCTTAAGCTTCCGTTGCTCAAAGTTATTCTTTCCATTGAATTTCTCCACCTCAAACTTGAAACTATGCATTTTCACCATTAACACAAAAAATTGACCAAACCGTAACTTATACTAAACCGAGTCCTTTTAAAATAGAAGAATAATATTATATTGAAAGTTAAACCCCAAAATATAAATATTAAATAAAAGTTTCAATTTTTTTTAATTTAATGTGTATTCCTTAAAACCTTTTAAACATCCACCTTTTAAATATACCATTTAATTATAAAGTCGATACTTTATAAGATATATCCCCACCTTTTAATTTATTAAAACAAGACTTTTATGAAATATATATTACCTTTCTTATCTTATGTGCTTATTCCAAAATTCTTGCACCTTTTACATGGAGTGGGTGCGACACTTTGCAGAAAAAATTAGTTTTTAAAGTATGTCTGTGACTGTCATACTATGTAATAGGGAAAATATACGACAGTGCATTAAATCCATCCCACGTCGATCCACTCATGCAGATCCATCTCTTGAACTCACACAGGTCCCTTCACAGCTCGGTTTACCTGGTTATGATACTACTTGTTAGGTAATGGAAGAATAGATAGAGCAATTTGTAAGGAAAAAAATCAATAATAATAATTACATAATGAAAAAATCATGAGGTATTGATAATCAATATTTTTATTATTCAAAGGATAATTACAATAATCAATTTAAGGTATACAACGATCTTCTTACTCTCTTCCCACACATTATGCTACACTACATTGCTACATGCTTTCCTCACCTATATGGGCATGCTTGTATATATAACATCTATCAAACAATGAGACAAATTGATTACAATATGATTCACCAGTTGCACAAATTATTTACTTTATTATGCATGCATACACATTCTAATTTTAATTGATATGCATGCAACCACATGAAAAATTAGTTAACATGTTTTCAATAACATAAATAAAAAAACACTTCTCTATCGTCACACCTACAAATTGTTTAAGATAAAAGGAACACAAGAAAACTAATGAGTACAAACTCTACAAATTGTTTAAAATGAGAAGAACACAAGAAAACTATTGGGTACACACCTTATTTTACATAGCTATTAACTAGTTGGTTGAATGTCATATGCTTAGAACCATACAATACAATAATGCATGATGTACTTAGTTGTATGTGATATGATTAAACCAATACTATACTCGAATGGATGATGTTAAAAAAGACAACAATATGTTTTAAAAGCTTAAATGAGATGTAAATGTAAAATAATACACTAATATGTTTTAAAATCTTAAATGAATTGCGCACAACAGGGAACTAGGACAATAGATCGAGCAAGTATCCACATGAAGTAAATATATCAATTTCAATAAAAAAAAATTATTTTTTTGAAGTTTTCTTTGTGTAAAAGTTTCAAATAGTAGATACATTGAATGTAAAACTAACTTGATTTGGATTTAGATAAATTTTAAAAGACACATATAAATTAATTCAAGTGGGCATCATTATGTTTTTGTGGAATTAATAGATACACAAAGAGTATGGAAGTAATATTATTTGGGTATAGATCTAGTTTACAAGGAAAAAAATTAATTGAAAGTTATAGATAAAAAAAATGCATGATATATCACGGTTTGGAACGTACATACTAGTTCTTTGCGGTTTTGAAATTATATCTCTGTGGTTTTGAATGGGAATAATACTTCTTTTTTTTAAGGAGATATTTTATTTATAAGATTATATATCTAGGGTTTTGAACGAGAATAATACTTCTCTATTCATTTATTTATTATTTTTTCTTAGGAAATATTTTATTTCTAAGATTATATATCTAGGGTTTTGAACAAGAATAATCTCTGTAGTTTTTACCTTTTTTACCCAGAATAATCTCAGACTTTTGTGTCGTTTTAAATTATTTTTGGCTTCTTCAAAGGGTTGAGCATTTGGACATATGAAATGAGGTGAGTCACTTTTTACTTTGATTCAATTTTAATTTTATGTAAAGAGATTTAAATATATTTTATTTACTTTTTTATTTTAAGTTTCATAAGTAAAAGTTGATTTGAGAGATAAAGTCAATCCATAATAATAATTGTTACATCTTTTTTTTCTTCTTTTCAATATGAGCACTCCACCACCTATTCCAAAAACTCAGCGTAACAAGGGGAGGCTCCCCAAAATCACCCTGGAGATCCTTTATGATTATATGGAATCAGTAGAAAAAAGAAAAGAAAAGAGAGAGATGCCAAAATACAAATAGAGTTAGAAACATTACAAAAAAAGGAGTGAAGAAAGAGACGTAAAACTCCAAATAGAGCTAGAGACAATGATTGATAAAAAAATTAAAGATACCATTCAAACTCAAATAGAGGATAGATTATTAGGGTTCAAGAGTGAATTGTAGACAATGAAGGATAGAATTCATGAAATGGAAAAACATAAACAATCAACCCAAGAAGGAGGGGTTGAAGAAAATCACAACTTGAGAGATAGGATTAAAGAGCTAGAAGAAAAACTAACCAACAATTTGACCCTCAGTAATATGGAAAACAAATTGGATATCAAACCCATCAAAGAGGAAATGAATAAGCTAATCGAAT
>JASDQU010101310.1:316171-333454 GCA_032191745.1 Picea mariana
GTGTTCATTTCATGTGTGATTGAATGAATATTATATTTTGTATGTATGGTTTAGTTCATTTCGTTCATGCATGACTGTTCAAGAGATTGATTGTATGAGTTCGTGACAAAACTGGATGAGTTTCAATTGTTTGTCTTCTGACATTCGTATGCAAGGTGTGCATCTCGAACGTAAGGAGCGCGTCGATTGAGTCCTAGAGTGGCTCAGAGAAGTTCAGAGAGGACAAGAGAAACTTAGACCAGGTGCAAGGTGTGCACAACGTCAAGGAGTGACCAAGATTCGAAGAACCAACACAGAGGAACGCCAGGTGGGCGAAAATAATTTCTTTCCAAGAAATCCTTCGATTTGAGTTATCGAAATCCTGAGAACGCAAGGTGGGCGTGGGAGATCAAAATCCTTTTAAGGACCGAAGCTCAGAGGAGATAACACTTTTGTTGAGTGTTGATGAGATCCCAGAGTTGGACTTGTAGAAAGAACAAATATTTGAAACCTTTGAAGTTTGATAAATATTCCAAGCGGGGAGATATCAGAAGCTAAGGAGGAGGAGCGACTGTGATCGTTGGATTGCAGTGAAGAGGATCGACAGTCGTCAGATCAGAGGAAGGTGCACGAGCCTTATCACTTTGCAGCACAAAGGAGAGAGAACCTATCGGGGTTGAACTTTGAGGTTCCCGGAGTCCGAAGAGACAAAGCCCCAAAGTAGAATCTCAGTCGTTTGATCACAGAAACAGATCTGAGCCATCAGATTGTTCGGGGCAAGGATCAAGCGTTGGATCGTCAGGAAGGATCTGGACCGTCAGATACTGTGAATTCTGAGAGGAAACAGGTTTGAAACTTGAAACACCCGAAGTGCGGAGAGCTGAAGGGCCTGAGCGAATCTGAATCATTGATCCAGGAGGATACGTGTCGACAGGTCGGAAGATCCAGAGTAAGGTAGAGGTTGAATCATTGAAACATCCGAAGCCTGAATACCCGAAGAGACAAGAGTCATCGATCTGTGAGGAGACACTTGGCAGTAGATCTCAAGCTCTGGGAAAGTTGAAGTGGGTTTCTTTGTTGAGAACTGAGATCTCCAGAGTGCAAAGAGCCAAAGTAAGATCTGAAACGTGAGATCTAAGGGAGATGTGGCATGAATCCATAAACTCCAAGTAAAGCCCCGAAGTGATTCATCGTCATCGGATCTAAGAGGGACGTGGTGTAGATCCATGCATTCCAGGTAAAGTCCCGAAGTAATCCTCGATCGTTGGATCAGGACGACACACGTCAGGGGATCACAACCTTCAGATAAAAGCATTTGGGAAAAGGCAAAGTTTGAGATTGGAGATCTCAGAAGTCCGAAGACCCGGAGGAGATCACGACCGTCGATCGAGAAGAGGGTCGTTGGACTGTTGATCCGAGTTGAACGGTCAAACACCCAAAGTGAAGGCAGGGCCATTGATTAGGAGGACAAGTGTCCGTAGATTGCTAGTTCTGGAGGATTGACATGTGGAAGGAAGCTGGGTTTGAGATTTTGAATTCCTGAAGTCCAAAATTTCAAAGAGATCTCGACCGTTGATTCACAGGAAGCAGACCTGGTTCGTAGATTCGAAGGGCACAGATCTGATCGTCGATTTAGACGTTATCGTCAAGATCGTGAGATCAACGATCCCGTAGTATTGTGGGGACAGAAGTTGCGAGGAGTCTAAGATATTGAGGGCGGGCTGCAATTCAAATCGTGGTTCCATCAAGGGGACACATGGAAGTTGTAGGAGCATTGCGGGATCAAAAGAAGTTTGACTCCAAACCTCTTATGGTTGTGCCCGCAATCGCGTGGTCATAGCCCAAGGTCACATCAAGAGTCAGGGTTTATCTGAAAATGAGCTAACGCCGACAATTTGAGTTTTCACGACAGAGTGAAAGGAAAGGTCATGGGTTACTTTCAGATCTACACCAGGAAGCCGAGGGGGCGTGTGTTTAGATACAGGGGGGACCATTAAGGTTTCAGAGAGTCTTTTGACTCAAGAATTGAGGATCCATTGACCGGGAGGTCACGCAGCCCTACGGGGGAGTAGGGGGGCTGCATCAGGTGGTATCAGAGTTGATATTGAGTTTGTTTGCAGATAACAAGTGAAAGGTGAAAGGGATAAGTTGATATCATTTGTTGTATCAAAAAAATTTAATTTATGTTTGTAGGTGACGTAGTGAAATCATTCCACCCAGAAGGCGTAGAGCAGATGCAGAAATGAAAGAAGAAATGAGGCAACTCTGAATGAGATTGGATGCCATGGAAACAGCCCAAAGAAGAGCACCAGATGCTGGAGATATCAGTGAAGCTGAGAGTGAAGAAGAAGAGGTCGAAGAAAATGTAGCAAAGGATGTTTCACAAGATCGCTTAATAAAAACTATTTCAAAAATAGAAGCCAGAGCGACATTAGAGGTACCGATGTATGAAGGCAATTTAGAAGTTGAAGAATTGTTAGATTGGTACGTGCTATGGAAAAAGACTTCGATTATGAATATATCGAAGAAGACAAAATGGTGAAGCATGCAATGACAAGACTGAAAGGTCATGTAGCACTATAGTGGGATGAACTGCAAGTCGAACGTAGGATAAATGGTAAGCATAAAATTAAAAACTGGGATAGGATGGTAGCTAACCTGAAAGCCAAATTTATCCCGAAGTATTACCAAATTAATCTTTACAGAAGATTGTAGAACCTGAGACAAAAAGGTTTATTAGTGAAGTAGTACACTAAAGAATTTTACAGACTGAACATCAGTGTTGGATAGAAAGAAAATGAAGATGAAAAGACAGCCAGATATATCAATGGGTTGAGATACAAAATCCAAGAGGAGATTAGCATGATGTCAGTTAGTACAACTGATTATGCTTATCAAGCTGCCTTGAAAACTAAAGAAAAATTGGCTAGGAAGCAAAGCCAACAAAACAGAGGAGGAAACTCAAGCAGAGGTAAGGTAACTACGCGAGAGAAGTTACAGAAGCTAAAGCATGAAGCTTAAAAACAACATAGTTACCATGATAAAGGTGGAAGTTCCAAAGAAGGACAACATGGAGAAAAAAATATTTTTCTAGAGGAAGAGGAAGAGCCAGAGGAGGCGTAGTTAGATGCTATACCTATGGAAAGCAAGAGCACAAGTCTTGGGAATGTCCCAAGAGAAAGAACGAAGCAAGAGGTGAAGCACATGTTGTTGAAGCATAGAAACATGTGGAAGCAGAAGCAACAGAAGGAGGAAGGAACCTCATGATGAGAAAAATTCTTCCTAAACCAGAAAAAGAACCAGAGGAACTAGTTCAACGAACACGTTTGTTCAGAACTGATTGCAAAGAGAAATACAAAGTTTTCAAGGTGATCATAGAGAGTGGAAGCACTGACAATCTAGTATACACAGATATGGTGGAGAAGCTGGAGTTGAAGACAACTACACATCCAAACCCATACAAGGTATAGTGGTTGCAGAAAGGACATCAAGTAATGGTAAGTCAACAATGCCAAGTTGAATTTAAAATAGGAGTTTATAGGGATGAAATATTATGTGATGTAATTCCTATGGATGTCTGCCACATTTTATTGGGAAGGTTGTGGAAGTATGACCAAAAATTTATTCATGATGGAAGGAAGAATACCTATACTTTAGAAAATAATGGTAGGACACATATGTTGTTACCCATAGAAGAAAAAGAGCAAAAGAGAGAATCTAGTTCAAGCATACTTCTCATGAGTGGGAAGGAACTCTTGAAATAAGTCAAGGAAGAGAAGTAAATACAGTTTGTTGTAGTGAGGCAGCCTAGAGTTATCCTTACAAATACTTTTGTGGAATATTTCCCTATAGAAATCCAGGAATTGTTAGAAAACTTTGTTGATATAGTAGTGGATGAGTTACCACACTCATTGCCAACTATTAGGAGTATAAGCCATCATATTGACCTTATTCTAGGAGCTAGTTTACCAAACAAATAAGCTTATAGGTTGACACCTAGAGAGAATGAGGAGGTCAAAAATCAAGTCCAGGAGTTGTTGGATAAAGGTTTAGTCAGGGAAACCCTAAGCCCATGAGAAGTACCGACTGTGATAAGTCCAAAGAAAGATGGAGGATGGAGAATGGAGAATGTGTATATATTCCTAAGCCATCAACAAGATAACCATTAGGTACAGATTCCCTTTACCAATGATAGATGATTTGATGGAATGTTTGAGTGGAGAGAGCTATTTTTCCAAGATAGACTTGAAAAGTGGATATCATCAAATAAGTATGAGAGAGGGAGATGAATGGAAAACAAAATTTAAGATAAATGAAGGATTTTTTGAATGGTTGGTCATGCCGTTTGGGTTGACAAATGCACCAAGCACATTTATGAGGTTAATGAATGAAGTGTTGAAAGACTTCATAGGCAAGTTTGTCATAGTATATCTAGATGACATATTAATCTTTAGTAAGACGAAGGGAGAACACTTAAGACATTTCACATCAGTGATGGAAAAGTTGCAGCAAGAGAAGTTGTTGATAAATCTGAAGAAAAGTTCTTTTATGAAGAAGGAGCTCATATATTTGAGTTTCGTGATCTCTTCAAATGAATTGAAGATGGATCTGAAAAAGGTAAGAGGAATAAAAGAATGGCCATCGCCAAGAAACATATTTGAGGTAAGAAGTTTTCATGGGTTAGAAAGATTTTATAGAAAGTTTATCAGAAATTTCAGTGGTATATGTGCACCCATGCTGAACACTGTGAAGAAAAAACACAAGTCCTTCAGTTGGACAAAGGAAGATGAAAAAGGTTTCAAAGTGTTGAAAGAGAATATCAAAGAACAACCAATTCTGGTCTTGCCAGATTTTGGAAAACAAATTCAAGTGAGATCTGATGCAAGTGAATTAGCTATTGGAGTAGTCTTCGGTCAGGATAATAGGCCAGCTGCTTATTTCAGTGAGAAACTAAATGATGCCAAGAATAATTATTCCACATATGAAAAATAATTTTATGCGGTGATTCAAGCTTTGAAGAAGTGGAGACACTATCTAATTCCCAAAGAATTTGTCTTGTACAGTGATAATCAAGCTTTGCAATTTATTACTAGGCAAGAAAAGTTGAATCAGAAACATGCAAAATGGGTAGAATTTATGCAAAATTTTACTTTTGTTACTAAGCACATTGCTGGAACTGTTAACAAAGTTGTAGATGCTTTGAGGAGGAGGAGTTTTATGGTACTGAAATTCCAAGTGGAGATCTTAGGGTTTCAACACCTCAAAGAAATGTTTAAAGAAGATGCAAATTTTAAGGAGGCTTATGAGGCATGCAAGAATCCTTTATTGGGAGACATAATCCCACAGACTAAATATTTGATCCAGGATGGATTATTGTTCAAAGGAAGCCAATTATGCATTCTAAAATGATTAATGAGAGATAATTTATTGAAGGAGAAACACAACAGAGGTTTAGCTGGACATTTTTGTCATGATAAGACATTTGCACACTTGAGAAATTCATACTATTGGCCGAGCATGAGAGCATAGGTGAAAAAATTTGTGAACAAATGCAAAATTTGTCAATATGCAAAAGGAAGACAACAAAACACTAGTTTGTATCAGCCATTACCAATTCCAGAAAGGCCGTTGGATGCAATCAGTATGGATTTTGTTTTGGGGTGGCCTAGAACTCAAAAATGGAGGGATTCCATATTTGTTGTGGTGGACAGATTTTCAAAAATGGCACATTTCAGACTATGCCAGAAGACAAATGATGCTACACACATAACTAATTTTTTTTTTTGAGAAGTGGTGAGACTACATGGATTGACGACGAGCATAGTATTAAACAAGGACACAAAATTTGTAGGACACTTTTGGAGGACTCTATGGAAGGGGTTGGGGACGAACTTATCCTTTAGTTCAACATATCACCCTCAGATAGATGGACATACTAAAGTAGTAAACAGGAGTGTCGGAAACGTGTTAAGAAGATTAGTCACTGATCAAGGTCGACACTCGGATCAAATTCTAGCACAAGCAAAATTTGCATTCAATAATTCAGTGAACAATAGCACATGAAAAAGTCCATTTGAAATTGTGTATGGTATACAGCCAAGAGGGATTACAGAGTTGAGAGATCTGAATCAAGATGAGTTCAGAAGTGTTGGAGCAGATGATTTTGCAATAGAAATGCATACACTCCATGACAGAGTCGAGCAACTACAGGACAACAACTAGAAATATAGGAGCAGAGTTGATCAAAAGAGGAGAGAAGTTCAATTTGAAGTTCGAAATGAAGTTTTAGCTCATTTGAGAAAATAAAGGTTTCCAAGGGGAATGTATAACAAATTGAAGATGAAGAAGATAGGACCATGCATGATTCTCAAAAAATTCGCAGCCAATGCTTATGAAATTGAGTTGCTAGACAATGTTGGGATATCACTGATATTCAATGTTGCAGACCTGTATCCTTACAGGAGAGATGAGGCATGAGAATCATATGATTAGAAAGAAATTTAGTGGGAAGAGAAATTGCCCAAAACAGAAAAACCTCATATGGAGAAAATCATTGAACAGAGGGATGGAAAGAAAACCAGGAGGAAGACATATCCTGAATACTTAGTGAAGTGGAAAGATCATCCAATGGAAGATGCTAGTTAGGTTACATAACCTGATATTTTGAAGCATGGAAAAATAGTGCAGGAGCTCATGGAAAGGAGTCCATGAAATTTTTTAACTAGAGGAGTATGATGCAAGAGAATCTCCTTCCAACTCAACAACACATGCGTGGAGGCGAACGAATGACATCTCAGGAGGACCGAGTTTCAAATCAAACATTTATTTCAGAGATAAATTGGTTGTTGGGATATTTTGTAAACAACATTTTAAAATTGTAACTTGTTTGTAAATTCGTGAAGGACTATCAGAGATTGCAGATACAGAGTGTTGACTTTATCTGGAAATACTGGTAGCTATTGTAATAGAACAAAGTAGGCAACAACTTTCAGTTTGATAGGATATATTTCAGATAGGACGAGAGAGCTCATGGAGCCAGTCCTTATATAGTTTTTTCATTGTTGTATTGTATCTGATAGACATAATAGAGAGAATGAGATAGAGATAAGAGAGATCAGTAGAAAAGAGTTGAGTAGAAGAAACACTATGTAAATTTGTTTTTCATGAATGAATAGAACAGACAGATTTGTCCCAAAATCCTTGGACTATGTTTATTTCATGTGTGATTGAATGAATATTATATTCTATATGTATGGTTTAGTTCATTTCATTCATGCAGGACTATTCGAGAGATTGACTACATGAGTCTGTGACAAAACTGGATGAGTTTCAATTGTTTCTCTTCTGGCACTCATATGCAAGGTGTGCATCTCGAACACAATGAGCACGTCGATTGAGTCCCAGAGTGGCTCAGAGAAGTTCAGATAGGACAAGAGAAACTTAGACCAGGTGTAAGGTGTGCACAACATCAATGAGCGATCAAGCTTCGAAGAACCAATGCATAGGAACGTCGGGTGGGCGAGAAGAATTTATTTCCAAGAAATCCTTCGATTTGAGTTATCGAAATCCCGAGAATACAAGGTGTGCGTGGGAGATCGAAATCCTTTTAAGTACCAAAGCTCAAAAGAGATAACACTTTTCCTGAGTGTTGATGAGATCCTAGATTTGGACTCGTAGAAAGAACAAAGATTCGAAACCTTTGAATATTCATAAATCTTCCAAGAGGGGAGATATCATAAGCTCAGAAGGAGGAGCGACTGTGATCGTTGGATCGCAATGAATAGGATCTATAGTCATCAGTTTAGAGGAAGGTGCAAGAGCCTTATCACTTCGAAGCACAGATGAGAAAGAACCTATCGGGGTTGAAATTTGAGGTTCCCGAAGTCCGAAGAGCCGAAACCCTGAAGTAGAATCTCAGTCGTTCGATCACAGAAACAGATCTAAGCCATCAAATTTTTCGGGGAAAGGATCAAGCATCGGATGATCAGAAAGGATCTGGACCGTAAGATATTGTGAAGTTTAGGAGGAAACAAGTTTGAAACTTGAAACACCCGAAGCGTGGAGAGATGAAAGACTAGAGTGAGTCTGGATCGTTGATCCCGGAGGATACATGTCGATAGGGAGAAAGATCTAGAGGAAGGCGGAGGTTGAAGCGTTGAAACATCCAAAGCCCATATACTGGAGGAGACATAAGTCATCGATCTGTGAGGAGACACTTGGCAACAGATCTTGGGCTCTGAGAATGTTGAAGTGGGTTTTTTAGATGAGAACTGAGATCACGGGAGTGTGAAGACCCGAAGACCTAAAGACCCGAAGTAAGTTCTGAACCGTGATATCTAAGGGAGACGTGGCATGAGTCTGTGAACTCCCCAAAGTGATTCATAGCAGCTGGATCTAAGAGGTATGTGGCATAGATTCATGCATTCCGGGTAAATTCCCGAAGTAATCCTTGACCGTTGGATCATGAGGAAACACATTAGGGGATCACAACGTTCGAATAAAAGTGTTTAGGAAAAGGAGAAGTTTGATATTTGAGATCTTAGAAGTTCGAAGACCTGGAGGTTCTCGACCGTGGATCGAGAAGAGGGTCATTGGACCGTTGATCTAAGTTGAATGGTAAAACAACCGAAGTGAAGGTAGGGTCGTTGATTGGGGGGAGAGGTCTCTGTATATTGCTAGTTCCTGAGGATTGACATACAAAAGGAAGACGGGTTTGAGATTTTGAATTCCTGAAGTATGGAATTGCGAAGATATCTCTACCGTTGATTCATAGGAAGCAGACTTGGTTCGTAGATTCGAAGGGCGCATATCTGATCATTGATTTATAAGTTATCGTCAAGATCATGATATCAATGATCCTGTAGTATTAATGGGACAGAAGTTGTGAGGAGTTTAAGATATCGAGGGCGGGTCACAATTCAAACCATGGTTTTGTCAAGGGGACATGTAGAAGTTGTAGGAGCATTGCAGGGTCAAAAGAAATTTGACTCTAAAATGCTTGTGGCCGTGCCCGCAATCACGTGGTCATAGCCCATGGTGACATTAAGAGAGGGTTTATCTAAAAAGGATCTAACACCAGCACTTTGAGTTTTCCCAACAGAGTGAAAGGAAAGGTCGTGGGTTGCTGTCAGACCTGAACCAAGAAGCTGAGGGGGCCTGTGTTTAGATATATAGGGGGGAGCATTAAGGTTCCAGAGAGTCTTTTGACTCAAGAATCAAAGATCCATTGAGCGGGAGGTCGCGCATCCCTACGGGGGAGTAGGAGGGCTTCATCAAGAATCAAACTTGTTAGGTCAACCTGTGTGGTTTCAGTCACAAAGTTTTGATAGTCCTTGGTTTTAGAGCCCTTGGATTAGATTTAATGAAACTCTTTAAAATGTTATTGACGTTCAATTGTAATAGGTAGAGAGTTGAGTGATAAAGGCTCACTTAACTGAGTATCCAACTTAATCAACTTGAGAAATTTAAAACAATAATAAATTTATTGCTAGTTGATTTTTCCATAAAAGTTTCCAAAATAAATTTTGTATAATTTATATGTATATATTCACTTTGTTCTTGGTATTTTTATCTCACATTTTCATTTTCTCTTATTCCTTTTATTAAAAACACAATGTAGTAACGATTTGTCACGGGCTTCCTGATCATACTCCCATATCTGCTTGGTCTTTACACTAAGTATACCAATATTTATAAATTTATTTAGGATAACAGACATAGATCAATGGATTTAAAAGGACCATATTAACTGAATTTAGATTCGGGTTTCAAAAGTATTTTTGCCAATCATAATTTTTACTATAGTTTATACTATTATCTATTTAGATTTATTTTTATAAGAAATCTGAGGAGGGATTATTATCTATTTATATTTATTGGATTATTATCTATTTAGATTTATTTTTATAAGAAATATGAGGAGTACACATGGTACAATATTATACACAAATAATAATATTTTTATTACATATACATTGAGATACAATACATATAGAGGTTGAGAAAATATCTCAACAACCTCCAACCAAACTCAAACCAATATCTAAACTCAGTACACAAAATTAACAGAAGTGTTAACTTCAACATTGTCCTTTAATGCTTAAAATATTGGTCTTTGTCTGATTCTATGTCTGTATGGTCTTCATTATCAATTATACCCACTTTGCAATCTCACAATTTACGCTCTTTCTTCACCACATATTCGATCTTCCCACTTGATCCATTTAAAGTACAAAAACTTCTGACCATGATGATCATGATGTAATTTCAATGACCAACAATATTGACATACTCGGCCCGTCCGGGCCTCCGCAAGAAAAGTTTCCAAGCTCTGAATCATCCTATGGACATGCTTCCGTCTGTCGAATATTTTGCTTTCGGCTATCCACCAATTATATAAGAGAGTACTATGGATACATGCTTCCATCTATCGAATACTTTTCTTTCGGCTATCCACGAGATATATAGGAGAGTAGTCTCGATACATGCTTCCATCTGTCGGATATTTTTCTTTCGGCTATCCACCAGCTATATAGGAGAGAAGTATGGATACATAATGTATTCAAAAGTGATCAAACAAATTAACCTTACATTAAAACAAATTAACCTTGTTATCACTCCAAGAAACTCTTTGAGGTTGTAAGTCAAAGATGCTTGGTAACTTAGAGTAAACTTGTTTTTGTGTTTTTGTATGTGTGAATCATTGGGATAACTCAACTACAATATGGTATCCAGATAGTCAAAATGAATAATCAAATAAACCAATGCCCTCAAGGATCAGATAATAGCTTTAAGTGGGTGAAGAAGACAATGCTTATAAACCAGATACACAATGATGGGTTTAATAGATAATGTAATAAACTATTAATCAAGTTATGAACTGACTAATGAGATGACAGTCATTTTGCAGTTAAAACAAATTGAATAAGAGTACAGAAGAAGGGTGGAAATATGAAATTAATAGAGAGTGAAACTTGTGATCTGTATTATCATATGAAAATTATGTTACAAAGGTATAGTTCCTATATCCAAAATCGAACCCATGGTATCTGAAAAAGATAGGCATTTATAGCCTTTACAACAAGTCTAAGATACTGGAAAACTAGATCTAGATAGAAAACAAAAAACTAAACTAAATACAATAGGATAACTAAAAACGTGTTCCCTGGAATCGAACTGTCTTCAAGTTTGTCTTCGACATCTAGTCTTCATCATTTCTATGTCTCTGATGTGTCATGGAGGAAAGGACACATGTCTTCAGTATTTGGAAAACTTTCAACAACTGTGAACAAAGATTTAGTTGACCAATTAAGCATTCACCTCCAAGATCTGCACGAATCTTTGAAACTGAATATTTCATGATTTGGTGATTAATCTTTTTGATTCTCTCTTATCCTTTAAATCACCCAAAAATCACTTTGTTCAAGCTCAAATGTTCAAAATTCTTACTCTACAGTTTCACTAGCTATTTCGCCTTAGGATTTTCTAATTTGCCGATGAAAGCTCTGCTTTTCAACAACTAATTGGTTATAATTGCGCCTTCTGTGCTGGTGAAAACTCGGTTTTATTCAAAAGGAAAACCTTTCATGTTCAAAATAAAAAATCATTGTTTATTTGATTAATCTTCCTGCAAATTTATAGCAACTGGTTGCACATCCTCAAAGATCACTTCTCCTTATGCTTTCAGAGATTCCAAAAACTGGTTTGTTTTCCTTAATTACATGCCTGTACCTTTAGAAGGAATAGTAACAAGTGCAGATGTCCGTACCATTTAGCATTTCCATCCAAGAATCAGTAACAGGATCATAGGTTTCATTATGAATGTCTTGAATATAGCCTTAATTTGATCATTGATACACATGCCTTTGACTTCTTTCTCGATCCTCAGAACACTGCAAATGAAATAAAGATTAAAATCTGGACAAGGAAGATTGGTTGCAGTTGTTGTTTATGTAGACAAACAATAAACAATTAGCATTAAGATTTGACTGTAAAATAAGTCAAATAGCCAAAGCTGGACAAATGGATATGAGATCAAGGTTACTTTCTTCTGAATAATGCCAAGCACCCTGCTCTGAAACTGTTTCTGTCATGCAAATACCAATTTTGGATGTTTTCCCCTTTCTGAGATTGTGACAAACATCAAGATAGAATGACATATTTTGGCTCAACTATTGCATTATATTCTTACTTCTTTACCATCTCTGACAAGAAGATTTAGCAGTTGTTGTAACATTTGGCTCTCGGTCACAGTCAATGATTTAATCATCGCAAGGATACATTATGATTTTGCTATGTTTGCATTAACCAATACCCTTCAAACCATTACCTTTCTAGCTCGTGATTCAAAATCTCTTAATATTGCTAGACTTGTGCAATTGTGATGCTCTCTTTGTGCCTGAGGGAGAATGACTTCATCAAAGGCAAAGATTAGCTCAAAAGTCATTCTTGAAATCCCTTTTTTATGAACATATGAAAATATTCAAACAACAAGCAGAAACAGGTATGGATAAGTAAAAATGGCTGAGCTCCTCATCTATGTATTTTGCAATTCATCGACCATATGAAACAGGAGAGAAAACTGCTTTTTAGAAGATCAAGAGCCCTTTCCTTTTTCACAAATCTGAAACACTTGATGTCATATGTTTTCTTCAATGAAAACTCTATTGCCAATTAGAAGAATGAGGTGTTGTCATGTTTTGTTAATAAGGATAAAAGATCCAGGTTTTAATGATCACGGAAGTAGACCAAGCAACAAGGCAATGGAAAAACAAAGAGAAAAAATGAAAGTGTGTCCTTTGTAAAGCTAAAAACACCATCAAATTCTTGCATCATTTCTGATAAATGTGGAATGCTTCTTCCTTGAATCCAAACCCTTCAAAACCTTGAAAACCCTAAGGTGATGTGATTCATCTGAGCATCAACAAGTTCTCGGTGCAAATCTACCTGTTGATGGCTCTTTTCTCATGGCCATATGCTTTCAACCTGTCAAACATTCGAACAATGCATATATTTTCACCACACGACAGCTGTGCATGTATTTGCCAAACCTTTGCATGATTTTCTTACAAATTTTGACCATCGGCACCTGTGTAACTTTCCCACTGCCACTTCAAATCTATGCATTGATAAATTATAAATTTGAAACTTGGTGCATTGTGTTTCCATAACCCGTGGCTTAAATATGTTGTGTGGCATGTGTATGTCAATTTATCTTGGCGCAAGAGACCAACGATCTTAGGTACTTAACATAGGAAAAATGAATTTTTGAAGCTCGATGCTAGGTTGATATGGAGTATGACTTCTCTTGAAATGAGGTTTGGCTCATGGCTACTCAATCTTAACCCGTGGCTTGACTCATAGCTTTGAGGTTGCATGCACAGTTAGCACATGTAGGTAAGACTTGTGGCTTGGATTTTGACATATAACTTTGACTCGTGGATTTGGCTATGACTTGGGATGTGGCATGTTTAAGTGATTTAGTTAATAATCTTTGATTCATAGAATGTATTAGAACTAAAAACATTTAGTTCACTTGTATGCACACATATAATAAAAGATTTTAGAAAATAATAAAACAAATATAAATGTTTTATATTTCAAAAAATCTACAAGGATTTTATCATTTTGTTTGTATTGCAGGTCATGAGGGCAAAGCTAAAGTATTTTTGGAATAAAATGATCAACAGGATATTGATAAGGAAACTAGAGGCTAGGACACTGGCCAAAGGCTAAGAAAGAAAATGAGTGAAATAGAGAGAGAGAGATAAAAGCACTCTCAAAAGCCCATTTATTTGGGTCGGTAACATCTGGCTCCAACTGGGATGGAGGCCTCCCTGTGAGGCTCCAAGAACCTAGTACTTCTATTCGCCTTATCTGTTGGGCTATGGAGTCATCTGGCCTGTGGAACTCATTCTCGAAAAATATTCAAGACCTATGCAACTGATCTCCCGCAAACCTGTAGCCTGCATGTAGCCTGTTGGTAGCCTGCTCTGCTTATTCAACAAAAACTAAACTAGAAGGATCTACTTTCTCAGATGAAGAGATTATTTTCTTTTTCCTACTCTTACACTAACCAATAGAGGCAATTTGATCAAGTAAAACTGAATTTCCAATGCAGTCATATCGGAAACTGATTTACTAATATCATACTTGATCTTGACCCGAACAATATAGGAAACCAGAGCATGCAAAAATATAATTGGAACAAATGATAGGGCCCACTTTCATCTGACAAAAGTATTTGGAAATTTATGTTGTTTATAGAATCCAAATAGTCAGCAATAGGGTCATCAAATTCACAATGAAATACCTCTCCTTGTTGTTGTTCCAATCGAAAAATGAAATGTTGTTTCAGGCTGCCTTTAATGATCTCAATGCTGAATGTAGTCTGCTCAACCTCTATCGGAGAAACATATAGGATGGACTGTTGATATGGACCCTTCTGCTCATCATCTTTCTCTTCATGTCTACTGCAATTCCCATTTGTCTACAAAACTGAAAGCTGAGGGCTGCCCTTAGTATTTGTTGCAGATCCGAAACTGTCTCCTATTGATATGTCAATCTGCTCAACATCTTCAAAGTTTTCGGAAGGAAAAATCTGATCTTCATGACAACCTAAGACAGTAGATGCATTTGGCACAATGTCAAAAGCATCACTAAGGTTATCATAGTGTGGATTACTAATCTCTTGATCATAATGAAGAGTATCCTCTACAACACATACTCTTCATGAGTGTCTAATTATTTATTCAAAAGATTAAATTCATGACAACACTCAGGATAGAGAAGGTCATTTGAAAATTGGTCTTTACAAAACACATGAAAAGCAACATGAAAATCTATCAAAGAGCTTACACTTGCACTTGGAAGAGACTGACACCAGTCAAGATCAATCCCCTCTAATGAATAACTGAAAAGATTAATTTGAACATCCTCATGTACAATTTCAAGATGATGAATAAAGTCATGAAAATCTAGCAATTGTTCAGCTGACACTTCCCACTCTTCTCCTTGAAATCTTGGAAGGCTGCATTCCCATTCATCTCTACTAGGCATTGGATGAGGGTAACCAGAAATACTTGAGAAATTGCAAAATGCATACCTCTTCACTAAAATCTAGTTCATTTATATATCAGTGGAGTTGCCAACAAATCCATCCTTCATGGAGTCGCCAGATAGATGATTACAACCGAAATAGTATTCAGACTTTGTCTATCGTCAAAGTTGGGTCTGTGTCATCTCCCAAGGAAGTTGAGCTTCAATCTCCTCTCCCCGACAACGACGCCAAATTTTTATCACTCCAAAAAACTCTTTGAGGTTGTAAGTCAAAGATGCTTGGTAACTTAAAGTAAACTTGTTTTTTTGTTTTTGCATGTGTGGATCAATGGGATAACTCAACTACAATATGGTATCCAGACATTCAAAATGAATAATCAAATAAACGAATACCCTCAAGGATCAATAATCGGATAATAACTTTAAGTGGGTGAAGAAGACAGTGCTTACAAACCAGATACACAATGATGGGTTTAATAGACAATGTAAGAAACTATTAATCAAGTTATGAACTGACTAATGAGATGACAGTCATTTTGCAGTTAAAACAACTTGAATAAGAGTACANAGAGAGAAACTTGTGATCTGTATTATCATATGAAAAGTCTGTTACAAAGGTATAGTTCCTGTATCCAAAATTGAACCCCTGGTGTTGTTCCAGAGTCTGTACTTAAGGCTAGAAAGTACAGGGTCTAGGCATCCGAAAGTGGTGTGAAAGATAAAAAGGGGGAGGATCAACCTTAGGGAAAGGAAGCTAATGTTGATTTCTAAGTTGCCTCTATCTCGCTTCCAAAAGTTCTTGGATGCTTATATCCCATTCAATGGCAGTCCATGAACGTTCTAGTTCTACTCAGGTGGTGGTTGTTTTAAGTATGGTGTCGAAAAGGTTCAGAGCGATGGTGGTTTGATCCAACAAGTCGGGTTCAATATTGGGTTGTATGGCAATGGGAAGAGTCATAGGGGAATAGGGAAAGATAAAGGAAAGTTCAAGGTTTAGGATGCTGCCTCAAATTTTGGATCATAAAAAGAGTACTCTCGAATCCGAAATCACAGATAGAATGCAAAACAAAGGCCTTTTCTTGTAACTGAGTTAATTTTTAATAAATCATGTGAGAAATGTGAGAAAACATTAAGCTGTCTATAATGTGAGTCTCCTATCAAGGGAGAATCTCACCCTGTAAATAGAAGAAGAAAAAGACAAGAAGAAATCTGATGAAGCATAAAATATAAAGATCTAAAAAAATTCACAGGTCTTGTACCTGCTGATAGCCGGTACAGAGGAAAAACTGCAAACGATTAGACGTCTAAAAATTTATCACCATGGTAGAGGTTATACTAAATTGCAGTGAAGCATTCATCAGACATATATATGCGAAATGAAATTGAATATAAGATAACAGAGGAAACAAACTCATAACTCAGTCTTGACAGAATCAGGAATCTTTGGATTGCTTTGTATTAATTTTCAAATGAAAATGTCTCTATTACCATCAGCCAAAAAGGTCGAGCCCTCTTTCCTTTTTCAAAATGCCTATATATACAAACTTCTGAACATTTGAATTTCAATCGTTCCCTGAAATTTTTGGTTACAAAATGAGAAGTTCAAGCGTTTCACTTTCTTTGTCTTTGTCATCTTTCATGTGGGTGGAACACCTTCTTTTCTTTAATCTTTAGGTTCTAAAAATAGAACAGGAAGACACTTGTCATTATTTGGTATCGGGAACCTATCCTTTCGCCTGCTTGGTGCAAGTGATGCACTTCTCCACCAACTGGGCTATCAACCTGGAAGGCTCTACTTGGTGGTTTGCCTGAAAAGTGTAACAATCATTCGCTAACTGTGGAAACCTTCCTCCGACTTGTCGGTCTTTGGCGATGATAGAACATAAATGTATACTTGGTTTTATTAACCATTTATCCACTTGGATTAGGTCAGTCTGGCTGATCTGTGATATTTCGGCTTGCTCTTTTTCCTCGTTCTCCTTGATATTTAGCAGGTGCTTGGCTATATCGATCTAGCCCAGTGTCTCAGCGTTGCTTTCATTATCAAGACTCAACAAACTTTCATCTATCAAGATGAAGGTTTCTTCACTAGAGTTTCTTACCTCTTTAGCATGTTCTCTGCTCTCTGATATGTTTCTCTCCCATGCCTTCAGCAAGATGTTACCTCTGGTCTGCTCTGGGATGGAGAGCTTGGAACTACTACCCGTTTCATTTTTTGTCGTGGCTATGACAGCCTCTTGGAAAGAG
>JASDQU010101310.1:333975-348702 GCA_032191745.1 Picea mariana
TTTGATCGGCTGCTCTAACTAGCTCTAGACTTATGTTCACCTAATCTCTAGTAGTAGTTTCTGTTGTAGCTAGCTTAGCCTCCAAAGTTTTGATCAAGCGGTTCTTCCATGTTAATTGTTCTTTTAGGGATCTGACAGAGTATTGGTTTGCTGTAGAAAAAGCCCCCAATGTCCTTGCTATCTTATTTGTGAATTCCCCCTTTTTCATGGCTTTTCCATCGGCTAGGATTTTGAATTTTTTGGCTACCATGCCCACTTCTCGGTAAATCTCTTACTTCACAATGACCTTTCTCTTCTTATTGAAGAAGAATTTGTTCGAAGGCAACTCTTCTACAGTAATAGGTGTTAGTTCTTTGCCAAAAATCCATCCCTCACCTGGGGATCCCCTTTGTGGATTGTAGGGGAGTGACAGAAACGATGGGACTGCCGATTTCCTTGGATGATTTCCCCGGGGTAACAACCGAGGCTGGCTTGCTTGGAGAGTTGGGGATCTCGGCTCGCTATTTCGGGTCCCTAGTTTTCTTTTTCTTTTCTTGATTTTCCCCTTGGTCAGGTCCTGAATCTTTGGAGCCCTTGGCTTCTATTTGTTGTACATCTGCAGTCAATGGGTTCTTACCCTATAAGACTGGGGAAAGACAGCTTCGCCGGTGTTCTTGAAATTTGAAGAAATCAGCCATCTCCTCGGGCAACAGGGTTTGAATTCGACTTAGGACCTTGGCATAACATCTCGCCCCTCAGAAGATGTCATCATGAGGTGAATGCTCATGTTCATATCTTTTTAGGCCACAACTCGCCATGTGATTACCACAAACTTGTGTGGGTCGTGTTTCTTAAACTCAATGTGGACCAATTTAATATCCTCTAAGGTCATTGCCTCGGATTTTGTGTGTCCGAAATCTAATAAATAATATGTATTCAAATGAATGGGGAAGGGCGGCCATACCTTCTTCGAAAAACCTTTAAGCTCTTTGCTTATGCCACCGATCATGGTTTTCTTGGTGATTTCGCGACATACTACCCTATCTGGCATAAATAGTGCTAGAGCATATGGGGGCATAGAGGCGTCGAAAACCATGATGTATGAAAATTCTACTTCTACATACCAGTCAGCCACACTACTCAAGTTGGTGGCGATGCTATTTGAAATCCTGGGCGGTGGGTTACCAAAGATGGAGACATGCATTGGTACCATTACCCAATTGAAAATCTTGGGTATGAATTATGTGGTCTTATCCTCCCAAAGTTTTGAGTGATAGACATGGATAGGCTCAACATCGAATGGAGTCCAGATCTATCTCATTAGAGGGAAAGGCATCATGAAACAAACAATGTCCATGATGTAGGCGGACATGAAAAATGAGGCGGCTTTCCCATTCGCCTTCTGTGCTCGATATTCAGTAATCCGACTGGTTAGACTGTCTGACAACAGTTTGGCCCAGTTGAAGGAAAAACCTTCAGCGACTATGTGAATCAGAGGCACCCACGAGAGGTAAAAGTGTGTGGTGTCCTCCTTCCCGTACAACCTATAGGTCATCATTGTTATATATCTGAATTGTGGTTCTAAGGAAGAGATTGAATAAACTCCGTTACCATCCACCCTAAATTTTGCGGGGTGCGAGACCCAATCTTTGATCAAATCAGACAAGTTTCTGTCATATTTCTGGCATTCCTTCCACTTGAAATCTTCCAGAAACTCGTCATTGTACGCGAAGTTTGTCATGGGTGACAGTTGATACATTACCTGCAAATGTTCAGGTCGAAAAGTCCCAATCGTCACCTGTTGCTCACTGATAATAGTCCTGGTTAGGATATCCACATGGTCTAGCACCCATATGATCATCTCATAATAGGGAAGGAGCCGTGGCCTTGCCTCTATTTTGTGCATCTCCACTTGAACGACAATTTTGTATTTGGTGGCCAAATCGTCCTTCTCGTTATCGCTGGAATCATCTGAACAATCCACCAATTCGGACTGAAGAATGTCGGAGACATATGACCAGGTTTTGACGGTATCAATACTTCAAGGTGAAGTATTGGAAACAATATCTAAGCCTTGCCCTGAACTCTCAGCAATCGCTTTCGACGCTTTTTGTGGAGCTATGATAGAGGAATTTGTACTCAGCTCTCCTGTAGTAAAGATGTAGATACAGACAAAAGTTAGCCTAATGAAAAAGCTTCTTTGCGCAAAATAGAAATGAAATTTGAAATAATGAAAGAAAGAACTCCTTTATCTTAGCCATTTAAAACCCCGGTGTCCTTGTGAACAGAATGGTCAAATCATATTAATGAAAGATTTAGCAGTAAAAGAAATATCCTTATCTGTCACTTCGTCGTATCTCAAATAAATGCCATAACTTTTTGATGAGTCGCAACATAAACTAGCACAATGACATTTAAAATTAATCCGTAGATGGTGTATATTAAATTTGTATTAATGCATTTATTGATCCGGCTTAGCTCCTTTAATTAGGTCTTGTTTTAGTCTTTAATCTCCTTTTTCGGTGTTCGTCGTATTGGGAGAAATCACCCCTTCCCTTTGAGCCCCCAAAACCTGAAATCATGATGATTCTATTTATTTTAAAAAATGTAGTCTGCATTAAGTTCTTAAAGAATATCGCGACTTTGCGACTCAGGGCTACAAAGGTATAGTTCTTTGGAAGAGCGATTGCTGAGTCATGAAACCCCAACAGTGTTTGACTATGGTTTAAAGCGATTTACCCCGAACACTAACCTGGGTGACTTTTGAAGCCGTCTTGCGACTTCGCATATCAGAGTTTGGAAACCTTGTAACTTGTAACTCCCGAAGTGCGAAAGCGCAAGGTAAAGAAAAGTGATAGACTTGCTTAATGGTTAGGCGATGATGATCTAGGACTATAACAGTTATCGCCACTTCACATGTCGGGGGAAATTTTTGATTGCAAGAATTATATTTCAACTATTTGTAAAAGGCGGCTCCAACACCTGGTATCTGAAAAAGATAGGCATTTATAACCTTTACAACAAGTCTTAGATACTGGAAAACTGGATCTGGATAGAAAACAAAAGATAAAACTAAATACAATAGGATAACTAAGAACTAGTTCCTAGGAATCGAACTGTCTTCAAGTTTGTCTTTGACATTTGGTCTTCATCATTGCTACGTCTCTGATGTGTCATGGAGGAAAGGACACATGTCTTCAGTAGTTGGAAAACTTTCAACAACTGTGAACAAAGCTTTAGTTGACCAATTAAGCATTCACCTCCAAAATATCCTCGAATCTTTGAAACTGAATATTTCATGATTTGGTGATTAATCTTTTTTATGCTCTCTTATCCTTTAAATCACCCAAAAATTACTCTGTTTGAGCTCAAATCTTCAAAATTCTTACTCTGCAGTTTCACCAGCTATTTCGCCTTAGAATTTTCTAATTAGCCGATGAAAGCTCTTCTTTTTAACAACTAATTGGTTATAATTGTGCTTTCTGTGCTGGTGAAAACTTTGTTTTAATCAAAAGGAAAACCTTTCATGTTCAAAATAAAAAATCATTGTTTATTTGATTAATCTTCCCATAAATTTACAGCAACTGGTTGCACATCCTCAAATATCACTTCTCCTTATGCTTTCAGAGATTCCAAAAACTGGTTTGTTTTCCTTAATTGCATGCCCGTACCTTTAGAAGGAATAGTAGCAAGTGCAGATGTCTGTACCATTTAGCATTTCCATCCAAGAATCAGTAACATGATCATAGGTTTCATTACCAATCTCTTCAATCTAGCCATAATTTGATGATTGATACACAGGCCTTTGCTTTCTTTCTCGATCCTCAGAACACTTCAAATGAAATAAAGATTAAAATCTGGACAAGGAAGATTGGTTGCAGCTGTTGTTTATCTAGACAAACAATAAACAATTAGCATTAAGCTTTGACTGTAAAATAAGTCAAATAGCCAAAGATGGAAAAATGGATATAAGGTCAATGTTACTTTCTTCTGAATAATGCCAAGCACTCTGAAACTGTTTCTGTCATGCAAATACCAATTTTGGATGTTTTCCCCTTTCTGAGACCGTGACAAACATCAAGATAGCATGACATCTTTTGGCTCAATTGTTGCATTATATTCTTACTTCTTTACCATCTCTCACAAGAATATTTAGTAGTTGTTTTAACATTTGGCTCTCGGTCACAGTCAATGATTTAATCATCGCAAGGTTACGATTATTCTATGTTAGCATTAACCAATACCCTCCAAACCGTTACCTTTCTAGCTCGTGATTCAGAATCTCTTAATATTGCTAGACTTGTGCAATTGTGATGCTCTCTTCGTGCCTGAGGGAGAATGACTTCATCAAAGGAAAATATTAGCTCAATAGTCATTCTGGAAATTCCTTATTTATGAACATATGAAAATCTTCAAAGAACAAGTAGAAATAGGTATGGGTAAGTAAAAATGGTTGAGCTCCTCATCTATGTATTTTGCAATTCATCGACCATATGAAACATGAGAGAAAACTACTTTTTAGAAGATCAAGAGCCCTTTCTTCTTTCACAAATTTGAAACACTTGATGTCATACGTTTTCTTCAATGAAAACGCTGCTGCCAATGAGAAGAATGAGGTGTTGTCATGTTTTGTTAATAAGGATCAAAGATCCAGGTTTTAATGATCGCAGAAATAGAGCAAGGAACAAGGCAATGGCAAAACAAAGAGCAGAAATGAAAGTGCGTCCTTTGTAAAGCTAAAAACACCGTCAAATTCTTGCATCATTTCTGATAAATGTGGAATGCTTCTTCCCTGAATCCAGACCCTTCAAAACCTTGAAAACCCTAAGGCGATGTGATTCATCCGAGCAGCAGCAAGTTCTCCGCACAAATCTACCTGTTCATGGCTCTTTGCTCATGGCCATATGCTTTCAACCTGTCAAACATTCGAACAATGCATATATTTTCACCACATGACACCTGCACATGTATTTTCCAAACCTTTGCATGATTTTCTTACAAATTTTGACCATCGACACCTGCGTAACTTTCCCACTGCCACTGCAAATTTCTGCATTGATAAATTATAGATTTGAAACTTGGTGCATTGGGTTTCCATAACCCGTGGCTTAAATATGTTACGTGGCATGTGTATGTCGATTTAGCTTGGCGCAAGAGACCAACGATCTGAGGTACTTGACAGAGGCAAAATGAAATTTTGAAGCTCAGCGCTATGTTGATATGGAGTATGACTTGTCTTGAAATGAGGTTTGGCTCGTGGCTACTCAATCTTAACCCGTGGCTTGACTCATAGCTTTGAAGTTGCATGCACAGTTAGCACATGTAGGTAAGACTTGTGGCTTGGATTTTGACATATAACTTTGACTAGTGGATTTGGCTATGACTTGGGATGTTGCATGTTTAAATGATTTAGTCAATAAGATTTGATTCATAGAATGGCTTAGAACTAAAAATATTTAGTTCACTTGTATGCACATATATAATAAAAGATTTTAAAAAATAATAAAACAAATATAAATGTTTTATATTTCAAAAAATCTACTAAGGAGTTTATCATTTTGTTTGTATTGCAGGTCCTGAGGGCAAAGCTAAAATATTTCTGGAATAAAATGAGTGAAACAGAGAGATAAAAAACGCTCTCAAAAACCCCATTTATTTGGGTTTCTAACAAACCTTCCATTAAAATAACCTGAAATGATTAAACCACTTGACGTTAAATTAAAATAACATGTAGCTTATGTTCTCGGATTCACACTATCCATCAACATATAACAGATATAAACATAACCAAACCAATGACCAACTTCTTGCAAGCTTCTGCACACACCAACTTAAACTATGTTACCCTCTTCATAGTTGGTTATGCATCATTTGATTTTTACACTCTCAATAGCACACTACAACCTAAAATAGAAAACCCAAATAAATAAAAAATCATTTCACTTAAAATCACACCACATAGACTCACTAACAATATGCATAAACCATCTACACACAATGTCTTCAAACTGGACACTCGAAACAATGAATTATCAGCTCACAAGCGGAGCACACCAATCACGCAGTACCTTAGACAATGCAAAGGCAGCATCAACAAGAAATGAAAATACACAGGAAAGAAATAATCCCATAATGGAAAAACTACCACGATATCAGTCCCTTTTCAGAATTTCTGCTCCACGCTAGACAACTGCAATTCACTCTTATGCGGCTCTATTAACCTCACGACAACCCTTTCACAACAGGACAATAGACATCTCCACCACATGTTGGCGACTTCACAAAATATTACCACGCAACAGGCAAACATAATATATTTTGGTTATTAAGGATATGTAAATATTGGATCAATCACTCATAGAACACAGGCTCGGCCAATCGCCCATGTGAGATCACTATCTAGTCAACAACAAACCCTCCCCAGCATCACACATGCCTCCAACTATCGACCTCCTAGAATGGCTTGAATGAAATTGTGACCCATAGTTCCCAACCAATGTATCTTGCATCTTCCTCAAATCAGTGGCTGTGCAGGTGATGGCGTCTCCTCCACAGTCAGATCAATATCTCTCACAGAACTTTACACCAAAAACACGCTCTAGCAATAACTCACTTAGAAAAAATTAATATTTGAGAAACAAACATGGTACAATATTACACACAAATAATAATATCTTTATTAAGGAGATACAATAAATATATATAGTTGGAGTTAAATTCAACTAATTTCAAACACATGGACATAGAGTTTGAGAGAATATTTCAATAACCTCTAACCAAACTCAAACCAATCTCTAAACTTAACATAAAACATTAATGGAAACATTATCTCCAACAATTTTAATGTTAGATTCTTTATAATTTATATAAAAAAAAAGTTTTCATCTTAACAAATTTTGTTTATAAATATTTGAGATAAAAAAAAAACAAATCCATTCCAATTACAATAAATCTGTTTAAACAAAACAAATACAATAAATTAAAAAATACTCTATTCAAATCATACGATCCAAAAAAAAAATTATATTGTTCATAAATAAACCCAAAATATTTACTCATTCAAATTATATCATCCGCAAAACTAATATTGTAAAATCATGACAATTCAAAAATATTATATAATCAAAATGGTGACCATTAATAAAGTAATGTTTTCAAAAATAATATTTTCACATAACAATATAATAAAAGATAATGAAATACATATATTTTACATAATAATTGATCTAAAATAGTCTTCATCTTTTCTCCAAACTATATCTAAGTTTTTTCTAAGACTAAAAATTATAATATAATAAATATGAAACCATACATATGTTTCTTTTCAATAATTTTGTTGTTTTACTTCTTTCCATGTTTTTTTTCATAGTTTTATTAGGAATAATATGAGGTAATAATTTATCTTAGAGTGAATCCATGAATTTATGTGATACTTTTTGGTAAGTTTGGCAAATGGAAATAGTGTTTATGTCTTTTTTTTTTTTAGTTTTATTAAGAATAATATGAGGTAATAATTCATTTTAGAGTGAATCGAATTTATGTGATACTTTTTGGCTAGTTGGGTAAATGGAAATGATGTTTAAATATGAATAATTTTATTAAAGTTTTAGGTTATTGATCAAGTTTTAAATCTATACTAAAAGTTTAAAACATTAATCAAGAGTTTTAAATCAAAATTTAATTCAAAATACAATGTTGAGGTTGAAGGTTTCTAAAAGTCTTTGATGGAAATAACATCAAAGCCCTCATTAAGGATATAAAACTCAATAAATTTATTTATTTTTATACATTTTCATAAAAATACAACTTGTAATAGTTAAATTCCTTCATCCCATTCATGGAACATGCCAAAGATATCTATTCTCTAAGACATATTTTTCTTGTTTATGATTTTATACTTTATTTTTAACTTATTTTGTTCTAAAATTTATATATAATTTTATACTTTATTTTTAACTTATTTTGTTCTAAAATTTATATATAATAGCTTAGATTATGAGAGAAAAAAATTATTTTAAAAATTATATAACAAAATAATAGAAAAATTAATTAAAGTATTTGTAGATATTTAATTACACAACAAAAAAATTAAAAAAAATATTTAAAATATTTATAAATGTTTATTTTCAATTTTTTTTATTTTTCATGTTACATAAAAAGATTGGAAACACGAAAATAGAAAATGCTAAATATTAATTAGAAGCCTTAAAAACTTTAAGAGAATAATGGAAATCTAATTGAAAAAAAAAATCATAATATGGAAAATAAAATACATTATTTACAAATCTAACTTTCTCTTTCCATATATATAAATAATATTTTAACTTAAAATAATTTTTATATCTATCTACGCATCAAAATTTACTAAATGCATACACATTTCAAAGATTTCCATTTTAAAATATACAACATATCAAATCACTATAATATTTTATTATTAAAATAACATCTCTAACATTCATTATAACAAAGATTATATTAATTTTTTTTTGTTACTAACTCTTTTTTTTTAATAGGCACATGCCATGTCAACATTGCATATTTAAACACATTTATTTGAAAAAAATTAAAAGAAATCAATATAAACATTTAAATATCAATAAACATTTAAATTATCAATATAATAAACATTATATTAAGTTTTTGTTACCAACTCTTTTTTTAAATGGGCACATGCCATGTCAACATTACATATTTAAACACGTTTATTTGAAAAAAAATAAAAATAAATCAATATAAACATTTAAATTATCACTCTAACCATATATATTTTCTAATGACAAATATACTTAATTGTATTGGACATAGGAGAACTTCTCTAAAAGTTTTAAGTTTTTATATTTTTCATCTTAATCATCATACAATATAAATTTAGGTGAAATCACTCATTTTTGTTGTCTAAATTACATTTTTGAATGTATCAATGGATTCAACATCCTAAAAAAAACCTCTGGGATGGGCATATTATACAAACTCAACCACTTACAATTCTAATAATTTGTAGATGAATTTCAGAAGAAAAAAAGTCCACCTAAAAACATGATCAAGAAAGAACCAAAACTTAAAACCATTAGACTACTCAGAACATAACCACTATTCTATAACCATGAATCAATTTTGTTGGAATTAATGCTTACTTTAGAGTTGGATGTACTTTGTTGAGATCTCTCAACCTCTATCTCAAAGTTTGGAATAAGTTGGATGTGACAACATTTATATATGTATATTGTATTTGAGTTTGTATATGCAATAATAATAATAGTGTGAGTGTTTTGCGTGCCATATGTTTTCTAAGTTGGTATCAAATCCATTTCAATGTCGACTATCTCATGGGACTATGATCATGCCGATTTTAGAAATTTATATCCTTTGTACATAGGTTAGCATGTGAGCATAGAGAATTTCTGCTGTGAGTACATGGGTGAGAATACATTATTTGTTTTGTGAATGATTTATGGTGTGGGAATATTTTTGTGTGCAATTTTTTTATTGTTGTTCATCTATAAATTATGTGTAGCAGAAGTGTGATCAAGATCATGTTTATTTTTCCATCATCAAAGTCATTCCCTAAATAAGAAAAAGATAGGAAAGAGATCAAGGTCGAAATATTGGAGAGAATATTCTTTGTTGCCAATTTGAAGGACAAACTTAGGAGATCTTTCCAATGTGAGTCATGGAGGCTAATATATCACCATTGCTCGTGTACAAATCTATTGATGCGGCCAAATTCTTGTGGAAATATTGTCACTATATGGATTCAAATCCATGTCTATCCACTCCAAAGGAGACACTTGAGGGTGTATCGCGAGATTGGCTGCATGAGTGAGATTTGAATCATTTATGGTTTCCTTGTAGCCACCAACACCGAGATGTTGATTATTCTAATGAGAAAGGGTCGATTCACACACTTTCAGATACAATGGGTAAAGGTGATCAAATTGTGGGGTGTTTGGGAAATATTGGACCATTGATTTAACATCTGCAATGGTTCAACATGCCAGTTTATTAGTTTTATCCTATTAAGATTTTAGAGATTTTGTATCTGTTAAGTACCAGAATAGATATGAAGATAAATCTCAAAATAAACCCAGAATATCAACAAGAATAATCCAAACCATTCACCAAAATATTGAACACAAGAAATAGAGAAAACCCTTGAGGTAGGGTAACACCATATATTATTACTTATGGAAGGAATGCACTCCTCAAGTAATACGTGTTTGTTACAATGAAAATATTCTTCACTATGCTTCATTACATTGCTTACACTTGTTTATATAACTCTCTCTATATCCTAGGAACCTTCTAGAGAGCCTTCTCACATTTATTACATCAAACTGCGATAGTAGTTCTTTATTAATATAGTGGATCTAGTCCACCTTACATTGAATGACCACATTCTTATATATTAAATGAATTACACTAATAACACATAATCAAATTCCCATTCGATACCCCCCTATGTACCCCATATTACCTCCCTAGGTATAATACATTCCATCCCCCTTCACATGTCCCCTTCACATGTTTTGTCCTCGAAACACAAGAAGAAACCATACAATATGATCGGCTAAGAAATGTAGCCAACTAGTACCAAGTACGACCATCCATTGATCATAATGGAATTCAAACACAATGTCCATTTGATGCCTTGCCACCCTGATCTTGATCTGCATTATGTTGGTGTTGCCATGGGATTCGTTCTCTAGCTTGTTGTCTTCATGTAGTGCTAGTAGGCCTCCATGCACCTCTTGATCGGTTTCCTTTATAGTTAACTGCTAGTGCATAAATGTGTTGATGCACACGCCTTTGCCTTGATGACTGTTGTTTCTCTATATGATGTGGATGGATATATACAACAACTGTAGGAATCTGTTCTTTTTTCTTCAAATATGCAACACTATGTGTCTTTGAGTCAATGACCACCTTAGATTCTTGATTATGTCATTCCTGTAGTTTTGTTTCGTCTCCTTCTGTAGACTCTTCCTCTCATTCAACTTCAGACTCTACAATAGCTTCTTTGTTGTTCACTGTGGGCCCATCTTTCTTACTAAGAGACACATAATGCAAAGTGATTTTCTTCTTCTTGTACCACAACTTAAAAAACTTCTTTTGCACATTAATATTAATGGTACCCACTGATTCTATCCAAGGATATCCCAAAACAATATCTACTTCATCCATATCCATAACACACAAATTTGAATGCAACACATATGTGTCCATGGCGATCTTCAAATCTTTAAAATTTTTAACATTTTCACCCTCAATCTGTGTGCTTTGAACATTCTTTGCAGGAACTTGTAATCTATTAACCAACTTAGCATTGATAAAATTATGCAGGCAACTAGGGTTAATATAAACAATGATATTTTCTTTGTGAATGCATCCATGAGCCGGTAATATAAAATTGTCACATGAAAATAAACCTTTGTTTCTTTCTTTACTTTTGACATGAGACCATTTTTATAAAATGACTATTCCAAATCCTTCATTGGAGAGTGCCATCATTTTTCTATTGATAATAAAATTCCACCATGTATGAGCATCTTCTCTCAAACGAATATGTAGAAAAAATTTCCACTGCTCTTTCCATTTTGACTTTTGGGACTTTAAGAATTCTTCAATACTAGGACCATCATCTTTTCCTGTAAAATAAATCTTTCTTGGAAAAAATATTCAACAAGAACTAGGGTTAAAAATAACTTACTGCAGAAAATGAGGTCTTTTTCTCAAAAAACCCTGAAAAAATGTTGAATTTAAAATGCTCATAACTTTACTTCCTCGACTCCATTTCGAGTGATTTTTTTTTTTTCAAATTGGGTAATTTTTCGAGAAGAATTCAAGTATCCAATTTTTTTACCAAATTCTGCTCAGAAATGTTCATATCTGAACTTGAAGTGTGCCACCCTCTTTTTTTTAGAAAAAGAGCCAAAAAATTATCCCCTTCTTTGGCCAAGGAAAGTGCTTTGATACCACTTGTTAAGTACCAAAATAGATCTGAAGATAAATCTCAAAAAAATATTGCAATATCAACAAGAATAATCCAAACTATTCACCAAAATACTGAACACAAGAAATAAAGAAACCCCTTGAGGTAGGGTAATACCATATATTATTCCTTATGGAATGAATGCACTCCTCAAGCAATACTTGTTTTTTACAATGCAAATATTCTTCACTATGCTTCATTAAATTTCTTATAGTTCTTTATATAGCTCTCTCTATCTCCTAGGAACCTTCTAGAGAGCCTTCTCACATTTATTACATGTAACTACCATAGTGTTTCTTTATTAATATAGTGGACCTAGTCCAGCTTACATTGAATGACCACATTCTCATATATTAAATGACTTCCACTAATAATACATAACCACATCCCCATTGGGTACCTCCCTAGGTACCCCATATTACTTCCCTAGGTATACTACAATATCATATGTTATATTTATGGTTTGTAAAATTATATGATGAAAGAACGTTCATAGAAAAGAGTTACATAATTTAAGCTAGTGGTTTTAACGTTCTTTGATGCCACATGAATACATCACTAGTATGATTATAAGGTAATCTATTATAAGTTGGTGGTTCTTGTTGTCCTTCTTCGACAGATGGAAATATGTCAATAGGATGCTTTAGTATCTAGACTATTTTTTGAAGTATGTCAAGAATCATCGATCATTACAAATACATCATTAATGGTAAGAAGCAAGTTTATATTCAAAGGTTGAAGTGGTAGAGCACAAATGAATGGTTGAGAAAAAGCGTAGTCTAGGAGAATTCAAAAGTGGATCAAGATCTTGATGAAGACAAATACTTTTTTATGATTTCAACATTGTTATTTGTAATATAAGCATTAAAAAAGAGAGTTAGAATTAATGCTTACTTTAGAGTTGGTTGGAGTTTGTTGGAGATTTTTGATAAACTCTATCTCCAAATTTGGAATAAGTTATATCTCACAATATAATTATATAGGTGTATTGTATCTTGGTTTGAATTTGGAATAATAGTAATAGTGTGAGTCAAACCAAATTTCAATAATTTATTTACATAATAATAATATTATAAATCTCTAACTCTGTCATTCTCCCACATACCAATGCAATGAGAAAACCCTCAAGCCTACTTTGAATATAGTTTTGTTGATTTTGAAGTTTTAAAACATGTAAAAGTTTATAGTTTTTACATCGACAATGTGCGTGATTGAAGACAAAAAAAAAAACACATTTACATGAGTATATAGTTTTTTTATATAGCATTTAATTAAAAACAAAAATTTCATATTCCAAGGGATCCATGATGCATTTTGGAATATATGTACTGTGCATACTGCATTGATGTTTTTTTGTTTTCTTCTTCTTTTTTTTTATAAAAAAATACATTTTAAAAAGTACATATCATGTAACAAAATGACTTTTCATGCTTTAGTTTGTAAATCACATATCATACGACTGAAATAAGAATGTTAGTTGCGGGACTGTTACCCATGTTAAAAATACGAACTGTTATCATGTTACTTATTAATGTTTTATTCATATTATATGGAATATGTGTTTTTAATGGTGCATTAATTTAAACATTGTAACAACCCCATCATTACGACTACAAGCGAAGAAGAAAGTGCAGTTTTTTTTTTTTTTTTTTAAACAGGATGAAAACGATGATCACAGCTAAACAACACATTTGACGGTGAGCACCGCGCCCGCAGAATAGGCAACAAACAACTATGACTCCATGCACTGGCAGAAGAGTAACTGGGTGAAACATGCATAAACAACAAGGAGAAATGACTACCCGCCATACACAAACATGAACACGCCTACAAGCTAAGGGATCACATCCCCCTCTCGACACAATGACCTTGACAACCAATGATTAGAACCTCAAGGCATGCAAACCAAATGCATGAAGGTGTTACAACCCAATCGCTAACAAAAACTTATAACGATCAACAACACTCACACGGGAAGCACAGACTCTGGCCAAGATATCATTTGCTTCTATCTAATAGGGCGCACCATGATCCCCTCATCAAGACTCATGTCGTCCCGAGGTGATAGGTGCGGTGATAACCCTAGCGCAACATAACCTATCTGGACCAAGGACTCAGGAAAAATCCACTCACTAGGAGCCTAAAAAATGACAAGAAGACTACACCCACACCCTAAGTAATAGGTCGACAAGACATAGGATGATGACAATCAAAAGGAAAAGATCAATATAATACCCGACTCCACCAACAACCCATCCATTAAATGATAAGAAAGATGTATAACTGTGAAGGATGAATTGTTACAAAGATACTAACGTCATAATGTTATCATAAAGTGCACTAAGAAAGGCACTTAACCAAATCAAATATGCTTATCAACAATTATAAACTATCCATTAGAATAAGTGAACTATTTAACATTTTAAATGTGCTCCACGCTTCTTATAGAATAATCGACATTTTTTTCTAAAAATGGTTAATCCTTAATGAGATCGATGTCTATAATTAATGCCACTTTAATGCTATTTTCCACTATTCGATGTTATTTCGTTGTCTATAAATGAGTGCCATTTCAATGCAAATTTTAATGCCATTTTAATGTTGTTATGCGGTTATAAATAAAATCCATTCGATGTTATTTAATGACGTGTTAATGCTATCTTGTTGTTTATAATTAAATGTCATGTCCATATATTAAATGAAAATTTGATGCTATTATGCTGCTTATAAATAATTTCCACCTCGATGCTATTCAA
>JASDQU010101311.1:9356-23888 GCA_032191745.1 Picea mariana
TTATGTTCTATTCTATTTCAAACTCTGTTTTAAACTAGATTCTACAATCATAAATCAAAGCATAATCTAACATGTAAATGCATGTGGGGTTAGTGTATGAGTTTGCAAACTTGTTCCTAATTATAAAACCAATGCATATTAACAAAAAGCCTCCATACTAACCTACAAAAGAGAATTAAAACAGTTAAACTACAACAGCGAATTAAAGAAATGAAGGAACAGTTCATATACAGGAAATAAAGAGACATCTAAGCTATGAAATGCATAAATAACACAGAGAACAGTTACCAGACTGTTGGTGGGCCCCGCAGCAAGTCGTGGTCACCTCTCAAATGCACACCACGAGCTTAGCAAAATGATGTCACCATTAAAACTTGAAAAACACAGTCTTATACAATTCTGGCAATTGAAAAATGAAAAAACAAAAGAAAATGTTTGTATCTCTATCCTCTACTTTGTCTATTGCTCCTTAGCTATTGTATGACCACCACATTGGTATTTATAAGATTTACAGACCAAGTGGTTGACCACGGGAGGTTTGAACCGCTTCTAAAATTGGTAAATTTCATTAATGGTGCCCTAACTACCGAAACTGAGTGAGCCAATAATCGTCTTCTTTGGACAACTAAAATCGAGTTGTCTTGAGCTTAGTAGCTGGAGGGGGCGATCATGAAGAAAACCCATGTGCTTAATTTTTCCATCATTGGCCGCCAATGCCATAAATGCCAAATCTCCTTGCGTTTTTGTGCAATACTGGGTGCCGGAATGAGTGTCGGATCGAGTGCCGGATCAAGTGCCAGATCAAGTGCTAGAACTAGAAACATGGTGTGTTTTGCCCTGTAACAGCAGAAAAGCACGAATTAACTCTTGGTAATCATAGAACATGATGAATTACACTTGATTTAATCATTAAACATGAATTACACATACCTTATGCCGATCATACCATTTTATCATCAAATTCTCCAAAAAGGTCCTTCAAAAAGATGAAAAACACATATATACATATGGCAAAAGTGCATAATAACCATCATGAAAATGATCATATCTTGGGCCCAACAATACACACCCCATAGAATGAAAAGGAAATTGAAAGACTCGTATGTGCTCCCTAAAGTCATAAAGGGTGTGTACATAAGCTTTTTCACATGACCTACAATGGAGACAGTCACATACACCTCCAAAAAATTGACTTTTTTGCTTGTTTTTCAACCTTTTTCAGCCTTGTTTTGGCTTGTCTGGGGGTCTATTTTGGGGAGTTTGGTCCAAAAAAAAATTGTGGCCTATAGGAGGTAGGTAAGGTCTTAAATTTTAATGGAAAACAAAGTTTTTTTATCCATATTTGTATCCCTTTTATCCCTTGGATTGCATCACTAAAAGACTAGTCTTGTTCTCAGGATCTTAGTTTCATGGTCGTTGTTGTGGCCATATTTGAAGCTTGAGTTTGTTTTTGAGTTCGAGGGTTTTATTTTGTGATTTCCTTGTATTTTTCAAAAATAAAACTACAAAATTTTATTTCTTTTAGAATATTTTGTTATTTTCTTCTTTGGTAGAAAGAAAATGAAAATGAAAAAACCCTAGTTTTTTGTTGTTTAGGTTTCTTTATTTCTATTACATTGTTTTGTTTTATATTTGAAAAAGAAAAAGATATTAGCATAGGATTTTGTTTTCTTCTCATATTGAAAGAATTTATAAGGAAAAAGAATAAACAAAATCCTTTTGTTTACTTCTTCTGCTTTTCTCCAAAGGATTCATTGTACATTTTGCATCAAAAAGAGAAAATATTGCATTTCAAGGTTTGAAAGATTGTTCATGCATTTTTATATTTTTGAAACTCTTTTTCATTGAAGAATTAGTGTAAAGTTGTCTTTGCCAGTGTTCTTATAAGTTTAATTTTTGCAAGAGTCTCAAACAACATCAATTTGACTTCCATACCCTTTGAATAAAGAACAACCACTAAAATGAACTCTAAACTTAAAATTTACTAGACTTTGTTTCTAGGGTTCATTAACAAGTTCGGGGTTAGGGCCTTGGATTAGGATTGGAGAGGTAACTCTTCAAGGTTGGTAAACAAAAATAGGAGTTTGAGATAGGGAGAATCAAATCCAGCTATCATATAAGTATATCTGAGAGCCTCCTCTAACACGGGAGTTAAACACAAGGTTGTGTGACAAAGAGTTGAGGAGGTAACCCCTCTGAGACTTGACTAAGGATTGTGGAGAAATCATATTTTGGTTGTTTTTCTATTTACCATACCTCTTTGAGATGTGTGACTTTCAAAGCTTCGGCCTTTCCTACCCTACCCATATGTTTGATCCTGATTGTCAATTGTACACCACAGACGTTGACTGCAAATTGGTATCCTTAGTTTCTTTTCCTAGGTATCTCAGAGGTGACTGTAGGGGGTTTATCGTGGAACCAGAGGAAAATGTTGTATCACGCTATCAGTACCCCTAGAGGTGTCACATGAAGTAAGGGTAACTTTCACCAGGTATGGATGGTAATTGGAGTTCGAGGTAGCTTCTTATCACTCATTTTTTCATTGGTATCGGGACTTGATCAACCCGTATGAGTTTCGAGAAGGCCCCTTTCCACTTTTTCATTTCTTTGGACTTAGGACCTTATCCACCTGGGCTAAAGTTTTTGAAGAAGTTGTTTGTTTTTTATGTTTCTCTTAGGAATTTTTAGTGGAGTGATGATTTATATGGTTGGACTTAGGTTGTGTCAGTATCACCTCTTGTGGATCGTTGATTCAAGGTGGTTTACCAATCGCTCCATTGGTTGGGAATGACCCCTAGTATTTCTCTTGAAATTGTGGAGCCACCTCTTAGGAGGAGTGGTTTTTTATACCACCGATTCACCAGAGTCAGTGTGTGAGAAATTTTTGGATGTGAACAATCCTATAAGGGATGAACCTGTGCATAAGAACATTATTTCAAAATTTCTTGGAGATACCAACCAAGGGACCCCTTCCTAAGGGGATTCTTGTGTTTTTCCTTTCTTTGGAAACGTTGGTTCCCACTTGATGGCCAGTTTGAAAATTCTCGGGTTGAATGTAGGACTACCGGTTTGGTTGTGGACCACTCTGAATGTCTGGAATGCTCTTGATGCTTCTCAAATAATCACCTTTAGTCATGGGAATCCAATGGATGTCGATTTTTTTTGTCAGCGAAGTCTACTTCTCCTCTTTCTCCATCTTCTGGTGAAATTCCTACTACTAGTAACCAGAATTTTAAAATGAATAGGAAGAGGACTAGTAAGAAGAAGAAGTCACCAACCTCTGCTGGTCACATTGGAGACTTGCCACCAACCTCTGCGAGTCATGTTGGAGTTAGGTCACCGGCCTCTGCTAGTCATGCAGGGAGCATGCAACCAACCACTGTAAGTCAAGCTGGGAGCACCAAACCAAACTCTAATATTCATGTTGGAGTTATGTCAACAACCTCTACTAGTCATGTTGAAGACGAACAATCGACCGCTACTAGTCCTGTTGGGGTAAAGCAACTAGCCTCTGCAAATCATGTTGGGAGTAGAAGTCTAGTCACTACAAGTCATGCTGGCATCAATTCTCCAGTCTCTTCTACTCATGTTGGGAGAAATAAACTGGCCTATGCAAGTCATGTTAGGAGCACAAAACCAACCTCTGCTAGTCATGTTGGAGTTATGTCAATAACCCCTATAATTTATGTTGAAGACTAGTCACCACCCTCTACAAGTCATGATGAGGGCATAAGTCCAGTCACTGCAAGTCATATTGGAATTAATTCAAAAACCTCTACAAGTCATGTTGGAGATATTTTAACAACCTCTGCAAGTCATGTTGGATACATGCTACCATCCTCTGCAAGTCATGATGGGAGTGCAATTCTAGTCACTGCAAGTCATAATGGAATTATTTCACCAACCTTTGCAATTAGTTTTGGAGATATGAAATTATCCTATGCAAGTCATGCTAGGGGAAAAAGTCCAGTCACTACAAGTCATACACCTGGCATCAGGTCACCAACCTCTACTAGTCATGCTAGGGGAAAGGCATCAACCTTTGTGAGACATGTTTGGGGGGGGAAGGGGTGGCAGGATTCCAATCGTTGCAATTCATACTAGCATTAGTTCACCAACCTTTGCGAGTCATGTTAGATACAAGTCGCAAGCCTATGCAATTCATGCTAGGAGAATGAAACCAACCTCTACGAGTCATGTTGGAGACCTGCACTCGGCCTCTGTAGTCATTTTGGGGGAAAGAAACCAGTCGCTGCAAGTCATGTTGGGGGCATTGATATTGTTAATAAACATAGATGAATATGAAATAAACCAAATTTACCTTGTGAGCTTTGCAAGGGAGATCACTTTACTCATATTTTCCCTGGTATCCAGGTGGGATGAAGACTTTGGTCCTTTTCTGATGGCCCTTCTATTTCTAAGTCATATTTGGTTTCCCAACAACCTATTCAACCATTGGTCGATGAAGTGGTCATCCTGATGCAATCTTCGGTCGTTCCCACTCTTCTTTTGGGGAGTAACACATCTTTCAAATATGTCTTTAGCATTTCTAGTTTAGTACGTTTTGAATAAGGGGGCATTCCACTCTCTTTGAGTATGCTCCTTGCAAGTCCTAGGATGGTTTCCTTTGATTGGAATGATCTTGTTGAGCCTCACCTTCCTTCTTTTTCACCTTTCTAGATAATGGTTAAAGTTAATTCAACTAGAATTCATCTATGTATTGTAGAAGAAGGAGCCTCTGCAAGTATTTTATCCTCCTCATCTTGGAAAGCTTTGGGTTCTCCCAAGCTTGTGTCAGCTACCAGTCAATTGTTGGCTTTCAACAAAAGACCTAGTGAATGTTTGGGAATTATTCCTCAGTTTCCTATCACATTAGGTGGTAATATTGTCTTAGTCAATCTATTAGTGGTGTCAAACCCTTTATACTTTAATATGCTTCTTGGGCATGATTATGTATATGTTATGAATGTTGTGGTGTCTACACTCTTTCATGTGATGCATTGTCACTATTGATCAGATTTCATCTGATAATCACCATCCTAGTTTGAATTTATCTCATGTTTCTCCTTTGTATGTTCCTAGTGTTCAAGTCAAATCTTCCCCACCATAGGTGAATTATGTTGTGTCTTATCCTTGGTGTTCAATTACTCCTAAGATGTGATCCTTATAGTCATGTTCGCATTCCCAAAACAAGGTCTCAATAATTGATCAAGTGTTATATCCAATGGGGGCATGCGATACCTTGCTTTCCCATTTTGTCTTGAGTGATCTTGAGTTCCCTCTCAAGTCCGATCTTACTATTTATGAGACCTCGATCCCTGGTATGCGTGCATTGTCGAGTCCTGATTTATTGGATGTTGAATTTCGTTCAGATGAGGCTATCCTTGAAGCTATGATTATGGATTTCTGACATCCTCCTATAATGGAAACTTTACAAGTTGGTTACCAAAGAGGCCCTTTGCTTAAGCCTAGAATTGGTCTCTACCTAGAGAAGTATTATGCATAAGCCGCAAGGTTGTGTGGTACTTTGTACATATTATACTTTTTAGGGTTTTGTGTTTTTAAGTTTTTTATTCCATAGCACATGTTATTATCAGAGGTTTCTATGTTGGACTTATTGACTTATGGGGGAGTATTGTTGGTCTTATATACAATACTTTGGAGACGTTTTCTTTGGTTCCTTTTTCCCACATCAATTTGTTCTGATAGGTAATGATCTTGAAACTAGAATATAGGTTAGATTTTTCACTTCATGCATATTTTTAATTATATGTTTCCTAGTTTATTTGACCTTAGGATCGACCCCACTGAGTTGCAACACAAAACCTTCTTTTTTTTTTTTAAGTGTTATAATTCACATAGTAGATCCTAGCATTCATGGATTCCCTAGTTATAACCTTTTTCCCAGTTTGGCACCCATGTTGAAGTACTTTCATATGCTCGAGAGGCCTATTTAGTCCCTCCATGAATTTGTGATGAAGCCTCATAACTTAGTCTCATTCTTATTCTAGATACTACCCCATGGGGCTCCCTTATTTATGTGTTGAGTTCTAATACTGCATTGCATTCTTCTAATTTCACTTTTTGAGCCTAATGCCGACTTCAACTTGTTGTTGTTTAGCCTTTTATGCATTATCATTACTTGATAGCCTTACAATTTTCTCCTTTGCAATTTGACACATGTATCCTAGAGGAAAATTTCCCCTGAATGTTTCCTTGCGTTGAGCATAGATATGTTCATTGCGCTTGAAACTAGTTTTCTTTCCCACAACACTCGTTTCATCCACTGTATTGTAGCATTATTTTATTATTTTTCAGACTTTCCAATAGGAAAAAGACAAAACAATCAAACAAAAAAAAAAGAGTGTGGGAATGAGTCTCATTCACCATTATTGGCAGCATTTGATTTGCCTCTTAACAAAGCACAAATTTTTTAGTTCAGTCTCAACAATTTGGGTCTAGTGTGGCTTTAGGAAACCGATCGAGTTACATAGATTTTTTACTCCTTCAGTTAGTTATTCTTCCAGTCACTATGGAGAGTTTTTCATTTCCTCCTGCATCACAAACTTATGCTAGTGTTCATTTTCAATTCATGCTTCCTAAGTCACATAATGTGTTGTATTTTCATTCAGAGGAAGTTTTAGCCTATGTCAGCCATTCTGCAAAATCCATTGACTTTGCAAGTCTACCTTCCTTGTGTATCAAGTACATATCATAATCAAGAGTATATTTTTCCTATAATTGTGTTCGTATGGAGGGTCCCCATTGAATTATTGCCACTGATTTAAGCTCTTATCAACTAAAAAAAATTGCTCTGAGAGTTTTACCTAGAGTTTCACCCTAGGCCTATTTACATCATCGATAAGTGACCTTGTGTTCAACAAATGACATTCCATCATTGGTTGTTGATTGAGTGGTTTTCCTTATGTTCAATGGAAAGAACATTATATGCACATTGGGATTCATGCAATACCTTGGATTCCATGTGTCCCCATTGGTGGTTTCCTCACCTTTGTCGGAAGTCCTTATTAGTGGTTGTTATTCAGAGGGTTTTCTTCATGCACTATTCACATCTAGTGCACGTGGAATATGTACTTTGTGGTGTTCCTTTCCGACGAACTTCACCATGACACACTACTCTTTGAAGATTTATAATGTATTTCAGCCATCATTTTCTCTTTTGACCTCACACATTAGGGGGGATATTTTATAGCATCCATTGCCCCCTTTGAATTGGTAAAAAAATTGAAAATTTGGCAATACATTAGATTCGGCTGAATTATTGATAAAATTCATCCTAAAAAAATGCCTCAAAAAGTCATTGTAAGAACTATTGGGTGGAGGACATGCATAGTAATATTTTTCTAATAAGGTTCTTCCCATAGTGTAGAATCTTGCAAATCTACATACACCTTGCTCCATGTGAACCTAAATCAGGGTCCAGTTCATCGTAGTTGTTTCCCCTTGATATTTGGTGATTGCATTACCATAGTCATCATACGACTATGATGACTTATTAATTGATTATTTGACTGCATCAATATTCTCTTGATATGATTTTTCCATATCAGATTGGGGTTGAGAGGGGCCTGGCTCAACATGGATCTTATCAAGCGTACCTCCACCATATTTACTACTCGCCTATATGTTTTCCTATGCCTTTCCATCATGACCTAGGAGAGATGTGTTTCAAATTGTTGTTCATAGAAAAAGGAAAGAACATGAATCTTATTGTTATTATAGCCATAACGAAAAATGCAGAAATACACAAATGAATAGCATAACTAATGCACTTTATAGTGCCTTCAATTTATCTTCTATATTCAAATAAAAGTATCATTTACAATGGTATAACTGTTCAATTACCCATAACCAAAGAAGTTAGAAAGACAAGATAATTAGAGGATGTTACTTTAACATTGCTCCTTAATTACATCCACTGAATGCTTCAGCATCTATCACTCCTAATTTTTTCCTATGAAATTCAAAAACATCTATTGCCAATGGATTTGTGAATATTTCATCCAAATGATCTTGTGATTTACATGGTTCTAAATAAATATCACCCTTATTTACAATCTCTCTAATAAAATGATATCTAGTATTTATATGCTTGATTTTATGGTGAAAAACACAATTTTTGGACAGTGTTATGGCTGATTTGTTTTCACAGTAGATTGGGGTTGGTTCTTCTTATCTTTGTTGAAGATTGTTGAGAAATCTATGTAAACATATTTCTTGACAGGTTGTTTCTTTTGTTGCCATACTCTGCCTCTACTGATGAGAGTGTCACAATGGCATGTTTCTTGGATGCCCATGAGATCACTCCTAAACCATAGTAGAAATCATATCTTGAAGTGCTCTTCCTATCATACAGACTGCCTGCAAAATCGGTGTTTGTATAGAAAATCAAAATATCATTCTTTGTCCTTGAATATAAAATACCATATCATGTGGTTCCTACAATGTATCTCATAATTATTTTTCCAAATTTTCAATACAGGTCTTCAGGTATCTCCATAAATATAGAAATAAAGCTAACTACATACGTGATATCTAGTCTAGTGGTAGTGAGATACATGAGACTTCAAACTAGTCTCTTGAATGATGTTGTATCTGCATCTACTCATTTGTCTTCCTTGTTGAGTTTAGTTCCTATTGCTACAAGTGTGGGTCCTACCTTGCAATTTTTCATTCTAAATATTTTTAACAAATCAAATGCATATTGTGTTTGACATATAAAAATTTCATGTTCTGATTGATTTACCTCTATGCCAAGAAAAAACTTCATCAAGCCCAAATCAATCATCCCAAACTCATTTTTCATAGCACATTTAAATTGATTCACCGATGAATCTCATGGATAAATCATATCATAAAAATATAAGAAAACAATTAAAATTTGGGCATGTTGATTTACCTTTGTGTAAAGTGTAGCTCGTTGTTACTTCTGCTAAAACCATCTCTGATCAAATATGAATCTATCATGTTATACCAATCTCTTGGAGCTTGTTTGAGCCCATAAAGATATTTCTTCAACATGTACACTTTGTCTTCATCTCCTCTGATCTCATATCCTGGTGGTTTTTGCACATAAACTTATTCTTCCATAATGTCATTTAGAAATGTAAATTTCAAATCCATTTGGTACACCTTCCATTTGTTTTGGATAGCCAATGCTAAAACTGCTCATACCATGTCTAATATGGCAACATGGGAAAATGTTTCTCCAAAGTCGATTATGGGTTGTTGTGAAAACCCCTTTTCTACTAGTCTTTCCTTGTATCTTTCCACCTCACCTTTTTCATTCAGTTTTGTTTTATATACCCATTTAACTCCAATACATTATTTGTCTTTGGGTAAGTCTACTAGATCCCATGTTTCATTTCTCTCAATGGAATCTATTTCCTCATCCATTGGCTTAACCCATTGTTCATGTTTGATTGATTCCTCATAAAATGTGAGTTGATAAGTGACAACGCATAATTTGAATGAGCACCTAACTCTTCATAAATATCTTGCAGACTTCTCATGTTTCTAGGAATTGACTCAGAATTATTACTAGATAGAAGACTAGGAACAAATAGACCTATGGGAAGAGGATTTGGATCGACTCTCAATCTTATAGTTTCTAGGTATCCACACATCACGAGAATCAACTTCGATATGCCTCATGTGGTGACTGAAGCTCCTCACTACCTAGGTAGATCTGAATCCTCGCGTTCAACCATTAAAATTAGTTTGATATATTTGTGTGCGAGTGACCAAATCTGGTGAATGTGTGTGTGTTCAGTTGTGAGGCATGTGGGTGGAGACATGTTCGACAGCGTACCAACTGGCCAAGCTATTTTTATGAAGGTATGGCAATGGATTTATGATGTTGGGTAGTTTTATATTGGATCAATGGACATGTATCACCTCATTATATCTGTCGAATGTTTTTTTCAGTGGAGTCTTCATGATTGGAGTGACGATCATTTCCTAAATCTTTTGAAGAATTGTCACAAGGAATTTCATGAGAAAGGGAAGGTGATTATGGTGGATAGCATCCTCCCAGTGGCTGCAGATACATATCCCTACGCTCGACAGGAATTCCAGTAGATTTAATGATGTTGGCATACAGTCCGGGGGGAAAGGAGCAGACAAAGCAGGAATTTCAAGAGTTGGTCCATGCAGCAGGGTTTGTAGGAGGTGTTAAGCCCATATGTTGTGTCAATGGATTGTGGGTAATTGAGTTCCACAGGTAACTTTGATGTGATTCCATGTCACTTTGTTTATCTTACCCATGACATATCTTAAAGTTTGATTGCTCCCTCCCATGTACAACATGGATTAAATAATTTCAATGAAGTTTCTTTTAACTCTCATTTTGAAGACAATGTTAAATCCTATAACACAAGTCGAAATGGAAGAGTGCAAGTTTTATCTATTTTATTATCCATTATTGAGGACTGTATAGATAAAAATTATTTTTATTATCGATTGTTGAAAACAGTGTAGACAAAAATGATGACAGTACATGTGGTTTTGTTTGGTTGATTGTAGAAAAATATTTAAAAATGTATCTGGAATGAAAAAGGCTAGAAAATTTCTATTATCTCTTAACTCCATAGTGTTGTCATTAAGTTCTATTAAATCACTATGATGCATTACAAAAATGAGTGGTTTATAAACATGTTTTATTAAATCACTATGATGCTTACAGCAATGAGTGGTTTATAAATATTAATTGTAATATTGGTATTAAGTAATGAGTGGTTTATAAATTATTATCTACTAGAAGAGGACTAGAATTTACTTGTTTCTCCTACAAATCTTCAATTATTTTTCTGAGCCACCCAATATCTTTCGTCACTTCTGTGGATGCCACATATTCTGCCTCTGTTGTGGAATATGTTGGAGTTGACTATTTATGTGATCTCCAAGAGACAACTGTTGATACAAGACTCATGAGATAGCCTGAAGATGACACTCCATTTTTCTCATCCCCAACAAAATCTGAATCAGAATGTCTGATCAGGTTGAATTCATCCACCTTAGAGTACTTGAGTCCAAAATATTTTGTTCCCTTCAAGTATTTTAGAACTCTTTTTGCAGTAGACCAATGTCCTTCACAAGGATTTTTCATGTGTTGGCACAAAATTGGAGACTAGGGTTCTCAGAGGTTACCAAAAAAGATATTGTTGTAGCCTAGCAACGCTGGAATATTCAACCTACCGCAAGGGAAGGAGTTCTCACCCGAAGCACAGATGAGACTTGTTTGAGGTGAAGTGAATCAAAGAGGATGCATCACCAGGTCTGGCACAAAATAATGCAGATCCATGCTTTAACATATAAAGAATTATATCACCGGGAGTCTAAAATAGCATAAACATTAGATTAACCAGGTTGGACAACATACAGACAATTCCATACATCAAAACTAATGGTTAAATACCAAATACATAGCACATAAGTAATTGTGCAATGAAGAAACTACAGATTCATACACATGATAACCAAAATTTTAGGGCCCTCTTGATCTCTTATATTATCAGTATCTCAGAATTCATGATCACGTGAATACATCCTTCTTATCATAGATTATACATCACATTTCATGTTCCAATACTCTCTACAGACTCTATTGCTACTGCACAAGCACAATTACTCACACAAAACCCATTAAAGTAGCTTATTGTACTAGACCCAATAACAACAATGGTGATAGCTTGATAACAAAGAAATAAAAACAATAATACTAGCAATGACAGTCTAACAACGCACAATATGACTAACATCAAACCAACCCTTTCCCATTACATATTCCCATATTTCTAATTTTCCCTCAAGCACTTCTTGACTTCTTGATTATGTTGTTATATTTTCTTAATTTCGCTTCCGTTGTTTTTTCCTCTTTCTCCTTGCATGCACTGGAAGCTTCTAGATATTTCCACTTGCTCATCCAGGTGGCTCATGATTTTTTTCGTTGCTGGCACTCTTTCAGTTAGCTTTCCACTTATTCTAGTTGTTCGCGTAAAACTTTGGCCTTTCCAAAAAATCAGGTTCTCTTCAAAACAGAAGGCCCAACAAGACATGACCACAACCTTTGACTCGTCCCAAGGCAACATGTTGGCTCGTTCCCCTGACCTTCCATAAACGGAGGGCCCAACTCCAATACAATGGTGAGATCCTGCTCACAAAAATGGTCATAGCGTTCAACGTGATCCTGCCATTTCCTAGCCAAAATAGAGGCTCCCACAAAAAACTCATGAGTGGCAGTCACATCAGGATCCTTTGGCTTCGTGGCCAAGAGAGTAGTCCATTCTATTTCAACAATGGAGTCAAGTTGTTTCATTTGAATATATTATGCTTGCACTATGGGCTGAAATTTTTGAATCTCTTTCTTTACAACCCTGGTGGATCCATCCAGTGCATCCAATCGTTTGTCTTCGGCCTAAATTTTCGTAAACTTGGTGGCATGCTCAACAGGGTTAGTCATAGCTCTAGATTCTGCATGCATGTTGTTGAATTGTGCATGCAATTTCATGATTGGTTAGCTGCATTGGTCCAATAAACTGACCTAGTCGTTGACCATGTTGAAGAGCCGAAGACAATCATCAGCATGGGCATGAAGCGATGACCAGACCAAATTTCCCTCCGCAATTGTTTGTGTAATATTTTGCAGCATTTCTTTGGGTTTCTATGTTTCCTTCAATTTAATTGCAACCAACTCCTACTACAAAGTATATATCTTTGTAGCGATTTGGGACTAGGCACCGACAATGACCTCAACCATTGCGGAGGTACAACTGGAGTGATATCTTCAGGTAGCTCCGACGGCATCTGCCGAAAAGAGGTTCAGACTTGGACTAGTTTATTTGACACTTCCGCAATGGAGGATTCAACTTGCACCCAAAATTCATGCTCATATGTCATGGTTGAAGAGGCTAGTGTGGCAGCATCTCCCAGTTGTTGTGCTTGTTGTGTGAGCTCGTCATTGTTTTCCTCAACTACAATGATATGTTGTTCCAGTTGATCTGTAGAGGTGTGTAAAAGATGAAAAATTTATGGTGTATCCCATGAAGAAAGATCTGCACGGGTAAGGGAAGAATCAAAAGGAAACCTTGAAGTAAGCAGTTGACCGCTTGCAATAGAACATTCTGAAAAGATGGGAGTCCAACACCATCTAGACTAGTTGAGGGAGCTTTGAAGCTTCGTGCAAGTCGGTCTTGGACCTCCTGTGGAAGCACTGCAACCACACTCGTTTTCTCCAGACATATCTTGATGATAGTGTGGCATTGTTTAGGGTCATGTAGCATGGGCGTAAGTTGTTCCTTGAAGGAATTGGAACCATGAGACAAGTGTGTGTCTTCATGGGTGTTCATATGTGTATTGAGAGCATCCAAGTCCATTTGCATGTGTACCTTTGGCCCAGTATTCGGCTTGAAATGAAGAACAATTTATGGTTATGTGTCAAGAGGGACTTGACTCTACAGAACCTGTGGAAGAGAAGATGGTATTGGGATGGTGGTGTCAAAAGTTGTAGCAGAGGGGTGGGTAGAATCTGGCAAGGTAGTTTTGAAATGGGAGTGAGCAGGGGATGATGGAGTTGTGAATGGAACATCAACGGGTAAGGTATGTCGTTGGTTGGGTATTTCCTCAAAGATGGGGGTAGATTTTTGTGTCATCAAGGGATCATCAAGAATGGTTACCACAGTGCATGATGAGGGAAGGCGGGTAGTGGTGCGAATGGGAGTGGTAGTGGTACGGGTTAGAGGTGGAAGGGAAAACCATGAGGGGATACCATGTATTTAGATTTTGTAGTTGAGAGTGCCACTATAGACTGTCTTTTTCTCATCCAACTGATTGCTCCTCCAAATAGGTTAAATGCATACCCACTTGTAGATTTTTTGTGATCCATATCTCTAGCCCAACCTACATCAACAAATCCATGTATGTCTAACACTCTATCCAATCTGGGTCTTCCTTGGTAGTACAATCTATAAGTAGTAGTGCCACTAAAATACCTGAAACCCCTCTTCACTACTACCCAATGCTCCTTTCTTGGTTTTGACATATACCCTCTCAAAACTTCCACCACATGTGCAATGTATGGTATAGTATAGACCATACATCAAACTACCAATCACACTAGCATATGGAACACAGGTCATTCCCTCTTCCTCTTCTTGTGTCTTCAGATATTGATCTGTGAATAACTTTATACAAAAATAGGGACCTTGACAAGTTTACATTCCTGCATATTATACCTCCGCAACATTTTTTCTTTGCTTCAACCAGAGTTTCGTGTTTTCCCAATTTATATTAATTTCCATGCCCAAAACAAAATTTTCGGCACCAAGATCTTTAATATTAAAATTATAGGACAATCGAGTTTTCACATCTTGGATAATTTCCTTGTTGTTTCCTATCAGCAACATATCATCCACATACAAAACCAAATAAATAATATGATCACCTACTAATTTGGAATACACACAGTGATAGGATTTTCTCCTTGTGAATCAAATTCCCAATATATAAGTATCA
>JASDQU010101311.1:27401-39800 GCA_032191745.1 Picea mariana
TTGGATAATTTCCTTGTTGTTTCCTATCAGCAACATATCATCCACATACAAAACCAAATAAATAATATGATCACCTACTAATTTGGAATACACACAGTGATAGGATTTTCTCCTTGTGAATCAAATTCCCAATATATAAGTATCAAATTTTTTATACCACTTCCTTAGTGATTTCTTTAACCCATACAAGGACTTTTTCAGCCTGCATACTAGCTCTTTTTTTGCTTCATTGCAAAGCCTTCTGGCTACTTCATGTAGATTTCTTCTTCCATAACCCCGTGTAGGAACATTATCTTCACACCCAAATGTTTATTACTTCAAAATCAAAAGAAACAACAACAGATAAAAGAAATCTAATAGAAGTTAACTTGGAAGTAGGAGAACAAACTTCACCAAAGTCAATTCCTCTACCTGGGAATAACCTTTTGCTACTAATTAAGCTTTGTGTTTCTCGATTTTTCCTTCTGCATTAAATTTATTCTTAAAACTGCATTTTATACCAATGGGATTTCTTCCAGTGAACAAATCCACTAGATCCCAAGCCTTATTCTTGTCTAAGGCTTCCATTTCTTCAACAATGGTCTTTTCCCATAGTTTTCCATCCTCTGAATCCACTAGCTCCCTAACAATTATTGGATCATCATCAGCAATAAAGAAAGAAAAAATTGAAAGGAAGTCAAGTGGAGTATACCTTTTCAGTTACCTTCTTTCTCGAACCGATCTCCTGAATACTAGAGTATGAGGCTCTTCTTCTTATGATTCTTCTTCTTCTATAGAGTCTAATTCATTATCCCTCAATTCAAAATCTAGTTTCTTTGGTTCTTCCTCCCTTAATAACACTTTATATTTCACAACATATTTTATTTATATGTATACCGCATCTCACTTATGCACTACCTTCTTATTTTTTGGGTTCCAAAGCTTATAACCTTTCAAACCATCTTTATAGCCAAAAAATATACACTTTTCAATTGCTTTACCTAGCTTAATCCTATTTTCTTTTGGAATGTATACATAAGCATCGCAACCAAAAAAACTGAAATGTGCCATAGAGGGTTTATTACCAGTCCATACCTCGTGTGGACTCATGTCATCCAACGCTAATGAGGGTGATCGATTTACCAGGTAACATGCATTGTCCACTCCCTCTTCCCAAAATTCTTGTCCCACCCCGACACCACTAAGCATGCTCCTTTCTCTTTCCATCAACTTCATATTCATCCTTTTTGAAAATACATTCGACTAAGGTTTGTTTCGAGTAGTCTTTAACATTGTTATACCACATTTCTTACATAATTCCTTAATTTTTTTCCTGCATAATTCTCCATCATTATCCATCCTCAACACCTTAATTTTCTTCTCTATCTGATTTTCCACAAGAGCTTTAAACTCTTTAAATTTGTCAAAGACTTCATATTTCTTCCCGAGGAAATAAATCCATGCATTCCTCAAAAATTCATCTACAAGTGATACATAGTACACAAATTTACCTAGTGATGGAACCATCATAGGTCCAAACACATCACAACTGTAAAATTTCCTCTGCCCTCATAGCACCAAAGGAGAATCTTACCCAATTATGCTTCCCATACAAGAAATGTTTACAGAAATCAAGATTCAGAGATAAATTCAACATATCTTCAACCATACCTTTACCATGTAGTGCTCGAATTCCATTCTCTGCGATATGCCCCAATCTTTGATGCCACAACATAATATTTTCTTTAGAGACTACAATAGTTTTTTCTTCTTCAAATCCAATCTTAGGAATAATGGAACTATTGCACACATCACTAAAAGTGCTTCCCAGTATCTTATATAGAGTTCCAATTAGAACTCCCCTCAGCAACACCATTACTCCTCGAACCATCCTACATGTTTCCTTCTCAAACACTGTTTTTACCCCTGCATCGCTCATTTTGCTTACATAAATCAAATTTATGTTCAATGATTCAACTTGACTTTTCCTCATCCTAAGATTTTGGTTGTTAATTCATATCCTAGGAAAAAATCACCTCCATCGTACCTTTCATACTCACAAAACCACTGCCTATGAGTATTCATATGAAAAGATGCACTTGAGTTGACTAGTCATGCCTCATGATCTGCATGTGTGCTTGAAGAAGTTAAGTACGCATCCCCTCCTTCATCTGTGGAGGTTTTTGTTTCTATAGATGGAGAATCATCATATCCCTTCCCTCTATCAACACTTTTGGATCTACATTATTTCTTGTAATTCCCTTCTTTTCCACATCTCTTGCATACCTTTACAAATTTTCCTAGAGATTTGGATCTACCACTTGATTTAGATCTCCCACTTGCAGACTTATTTTCATTTCTTTCCTAGGAGCATCCTCTTAAAAATAAGGCATTTTTGTTTGGATTTCCATGTTTTTCCTCCTCATCTCCTCTAAAAACAAGAATGAGAACACATCATCGAAACTTAAAGTAGTCGCATTACTTCATATGGCTACAACCAGACTATCCTACGATTCTAGAAAAGAGAACAATAAACCGATACACTTATCTTCATCAGAAATCTTAATATAAACATATAATAACTGACTTACCAAAATATTGAAGGCATTTAGATTCTCTGTCACTGAATCTCCATCTATCATCCTCGGGTTGTACAGATTCTTCTGCCCCCAACTTATTCCATAATGCCTTGGTTGTAGCTTCCCCTGACACATTTAATGCTAAATTTGATAGACACAACTAGATTGTGCTATTTTCCTTCTGATCCAAATTTTCCTAGTCTTTTGTTGACATTCCTGTAGGTAAAATAATTAGATCCAAAATGACCCATTGATCTTTGTCTACCAATGGATATTCCATCTTGATCTTCCACAACTCAAAAATTCTCCCATTAAATTTTTGTTATCTCTATTTTTGAACTGATCACTATTTATTTTAACCACAAGAATTGATATTGCAGAGCTCCCATTATAACAAGGTTTATCACAGACTCAAACCAAACCGTTAGCCACAAAGGCATCCCTGTCAGGTTATTTAGATGTCTAAATTTTGAAGTATTTATTTTATCAATCCAAGGTATGTAAACTTACGAGGTGCAGGCACTGTGTGTGCAGAACTAGTCTTGTAGTCACTTTAGAATCCTATAAACCAAGAAATTTCAAAGCTAACTCACACTTAAGGTTATTCTCCAAACCAATGAATTAAAATGACTTTCAATTGGTAGAAAAGAAAATTACAAATTTGTGCACTGTGTGCTTCTATATAAGCATATTGTTGGCCCTTGACCAAGTTTTGAGGATCCTTGGTCATATTTGACCTATTTTGGGACTTTGACAGGCTGTCGAAGGCGGATCGCAAGTCGAAGCGAAGATCATGGGATCTCGGCCCCTTGTTTATGGCTTTTGGGTTTTGGGATTATGTAACGAGTATGGGGATGTCAGCCCATGGGTTTACCCATGGTTAGTCCTTTTTGTAATGTATAAATAGATATCTAGGCGATGTAGAGAGGGGCTTGGTACATAGCCAAAGTGATGAGTGCAAATTGTAAATGCTTTGTGCATGTTATGTTGAGAACTTGCAGAGCTAAGTGCAAGTGACTGTAAGAGACTGTGTAAAGGCTTTGTGCTGTAATCTAGCTCGGGGAAGGAGGATCCAGTGAAGTGCATGCAGATCTCTTGTCCTATGTGGAGTAGGATCTTGTGGCTCTGTGCATGCAGAAGATTGACAGAAGACAATAAAACAGAAGAAGAGTTGGTGGACGTAGCCCCAGGCTGGGGGTGAACCACATATATATCATGTGTTATGGTTTCTTTGTGCATTATGGTTGTTTCATTGCTCATATGATTAATGCTTAGTGCATTGATGTATGCTTAGATGAATCTGATATGGTAAGCTTAGTGCTGAATAATATGAATGAATGCTAGATCTAACCTATGTGAATGTGCTTAGTGCTCGAATATACTAGATCTGGGTGAATATTGGGCTGATCTATTGCTAGGGTTTACCTGCGCTGTGAATTAAGGATGAATACTAATGATCTATAACTGCTAAGTGCTATGTTAAGGTGTTACAATCACAGATCTGTGTCCCAGCTAAGGTTGTAGACACTGGAGTCTTGCAACCACCCCTGCCTCTACCTCGGGTGAGACTTCATCGGCTTCGCAGGTGTTGCCGAAAGGGTCGGTAGTTATGGTTTTGTTGGTGTGTTGTTGAAGCATTGAACCCTGGGTCTGCCCCTGTGTCAACAAATGGTTCCATTGTCGAGACCTGAAACTGTGATTGTTGGGAACTGAAGAAAAGAGAAATCTCTATGCGTAGATCTATTTCCCTAGTGTGCAGAATTCTACTTGACTTGTGAAGCTCTGTGCTAAGAAGAGAATTCAAATCTGAAGAAAAGAGGTAAGATATTGAAGCTTTGTGCTCTAATAAAGGTAAGAACAGTTAAAAGTTTTGATTGAAAAGGTAAGATAAGTGGAAATTTTTGTTTCGAAAGTATGAATCTAGGTATGTTTGATAAATTTTGTCCTAGCCTGAAAACTAGGGCACGGCTAGAAGAAACAAGATTTGATATGAGTAGATCTGATAGAAATGATGAAATATATGTCATTCCTATGCATAGAAAGAATGTTTGGACTAAAAAATGGATGCAGGATCCTAGAAAGAATTTTTTGCAGGTTAGCTACTATGATCCTAGTGCGCAGTACAGGAAAGGTTGGGGATCATTTAAAAGAAAAAGAGGATTATTTTTTTGTTACAACTGCAAAAGACTGGGACATCATGCTAAGGAATGCCCTGATAAAAGACCTAGTTGTCTTTGTTGTAAAGATATGGACCATGAAGTTTTGGATTGCCCTAGAATGATTGCTAAGGTTGAAAGAATGAATATGAGACAAGAAAACCCTGAGGAAGATCAAGCAACTAAGACCATGGTAGAACCCCAGAAAGAATCAGAGAATGTATTGCTACAAATGAAAGAAACCCTGAATGATCACAGAAATGTCAACTCATCAGAGATCTTAAAAGAAAAAGAGTGCATAGAAACAATAATAGGAGACTTCGACATTCACTGTGTTCTGGATGAGGAAACACGGGTGAATATCATCACAGAAAGAACCTGGGAAATTTTAGGAAATCCTATTATGATTCCTTCATTCGGAGGAATAGGATTATTTAGAGGAAAGTTGATAATCCTATGTGGAAGACTCACCCAAATATCTATGAGTGCCCATGGAACTTCGACAGAGGAAGATTTTGAGGTTGTTAAATTTATTGAGAACAGTGGCCCATTTGCTATGTTACTAGGAAAAACCTGGATTGAGAAGGATCGGGCCAGAAGAAAAGAAGAGGAAGTCTTAGAACAGAAGAAGAAAGAATTAAATAATTTCATGACTAGGAGGATAGTGCACTTGATTGAATAACATGAGAACATATCGAAGTTGTTTAGAACCAGAAACTTGGATGTCGAAGTTGAAATAACACAAGAAGACTCACAGAAGAGTGGAGCACCTACCCTAGACAGAGAAGAGGTATTTCCCTTAAACCCTATGAAAGAATCTCAACAGCGTGAAGTTACTATGCCAAAAGGAGATAAGAATCAGAATGGAAAGAGGAATATCGAGACGAAGATCATAAGGAAGAAGGCTAGAAAGCTCAGTAAGAAGAGAGAAAAGATAGAAAAGTTGCAAAAGGTTCCAGAGGGGACTTCGTAGAAGGAAGGTTTGAAAAACAGGAACTTCGTCGGGATATCAAAACAGCGCAACATGGAACTTCGCCATCCTAAAGAAATATAACCGTTGGAGGCATTATGATCATTAGAACGATGCCCCCGAATGGTTAGAACAACAGTTATGACCAGAAATCTCACCATCAGACCATTCGGACCGCGCCGTAACGGACATAACTACATTGATGAAGGCCTTTCGTTCATTGGAGAGATCTGTTACATAGTTGTCTACTTATTGCACCGAAAACACTTTTGTGAATTGTATCCAAGCCAACTCATTGCTACCGCACCATGTTTACTAAGATTTCACCACCCGATCTATTGCGTTGAACATCCAATCATTGACCTAAGTCATCCGATCTTGAGCGTGCATGTCGGACGAACTCAACGCCATAGAGAAGTCAGTTGAATAAGTTCTAATCAATTTAATGGCCGAAAAAATAATGTCTACATGGATTCAAGCCTCGTCGGCAAGAGGAGTGCAAGCCTCCCCATCAACTACTCGCGGATATGGACCATCCCGAGCTATAGCCAAGAAAAGAAGCAAAAATCGAGATGACTTGGTGAATGTGAAGTTAATCTCGACTATCTTTCCCGAATACATATTGTCGTTGGTTGGCGCGGTGATTCATGATAGTGTCCTCAGAGACTTCGATTACACCATGGTTACTGCCTACCTCCCGAAGGGGATATGTGCAGTTAGAACACACCAGGATAAGATTGCAACATTAAAATTCAGCAACTTCAACCCAGGGGACCGCAAGAACCATAGTATTCTCTATCCTCATAGATACTTGACTAGGACGAAGGGGAAGAACTCGAAAATAATCCCCCAACCATGGACTATGAACCTCGCACAGTCCACAATCTTGAATGTGATGAAGTTTCCACATTTTGGAAGGCACCAGGAGGTTAACATGTGTATTAAGCTCCTTCTATCGTGCTACTATGGTGTTTATCTATGGCTAGACAGACGCATCACAGTTGATCCGACGTTGATCAATAGGATCATCGGATTGATCATGCAGGGACCAGACTTGCAAGACTTCTACCCAAGGAAGGCTGCAGACTGTTCCCTGGCACAGAGAATTAAGGATACCTATGGCGATGTAGAAAAGGGGACACAAATATACAAGGTAGCTTCCATCTAGAATGGCACAGTGCACCTGGCCTACTAGCTGATCACAGGAAAGCTAGTAAGAAAGAACAAACCTACGCAAGTCACAGGGTTCGTTGTTGACCTCACTGGAAAATGTGGACTCCAAATGAACTGGGTGAAGTACTTAGTCAACCATCTAGAATTGGATTTTTGCAAAGCTCGGGATCAGTTATATGAATTCCATTTCAGCTGGTTGTTGATCCTCATAGCATTTACTTCTTGGGAGATGTCGGAAGGTGCAGACTTCCCAGACATTGAGCCATTCAAGCCACTGGTTGTGAAGTTCACCATGCTCTGGTACTCGAGCGATATGGGAAAACAATGGCAATCGAACGCGGTATTCCACACATACTATCTCTAGTTAAAGAGGGCTATTGGGGTTGTCCCTCATATGACATCAAACACCCTGCACCGGTTCAGACCCCTCATGAACTTTTGCGCAGATTAGTACTTTATTTATGTCACTGCACACGTAGACGAGCATAAAGAAGAGCTTCAATCATCCTATAAGATCACAGAGGAGGACCTCGAAGAGATAACTAAGGACTGGTCTGCAGAGCTCCTTATCCCTAGTAACCCTACAGAAATGTCTGATCCCGAACTAATTGGAAGCTCAGAGGCCACTCACGAAGAGCATTATACACCTGGACCTAGCAAAAATAAGAAGACCGAAGAGGTACAAACCCTGAGTAGTGCATCAGACGAAACTGCTTCAGAATCACCTGGACGAGGAGATAATGAAGAAGTAGATAAAGAAGAGACCAATGGAAAAGAAGATCAATAGAAGCAAGGTGAAGTAACACCACCTGGGGATCATGTTGATGAGGCTGATCCCTCTAAGAAAAGAAAGGTTTTCCCCATGAAACCTACCGCGCGAAAGAAATCCAAAGCCACCAAGACTAAGTTGCAGACTGTGCTCACGCTCGATGACTTCGACTTCATCATCGCAGCCGTATCAGATGCTTCGCAGGATATTATGAAGAACACTGAAGCCAAGCAATCAGCCATGTATCAAAAAATTGAGACAAAACTAAGAGGGGTACAACAGACCCTTCAATCCATCCACATAGTATCCACTGCGCCCCCACCATCAGAAGAACCAGAGTTGGGAGATGAGCCTACCCAACTCCAAAGAATAGTTGATGCGACCGAAGCTTGCCTTTATCGAGCACAAGAAGAGAAAGAACAGGGCATGGTGGCCTTAAAGCAAGCACAACATGAAGTGGTAGAGAAACAATGAGTTGCACAACAGGAGAAGGATGACCTCCACACCAAGTTCTAAGAGGAGAGAGCACAGGTCAAGCAAGAGAAAGAGCAGTTTCTCGCAGAGTAGCTCAGAGTCAAAGAAGAAGTCAGTGGAGCACTTTGCTTTGTGACAGGCTTAGAGCAAAAGGCAGAAGAAACAGTGGAGCATCAAGTAGCGCAGCTTGTGGAAGCTATCCAGTAGCTTCAACAGAGAATCGCAGACCTAGAACTACAAACAGTGCCAAGTACCCCACAGGATGTGCGAGACCAAAGAGAAACCATTGCATGGAGTGCAGTTGAGAGGATCAGAGCATTAGCTCTAGAATGTAAACAGCTTAGCAATAGAAGTGCACAAACCTATGAGCAACTTACTAAAGACCCTAAACTAAAGGCACTGGAGTCACAGCTCTAGGAGGCAAAGAGGAAAGTAGCAATAGTACAAGCGCATTTGAAGCTCCTGTCAGCAGTTGAAAGGATGAAGTGTTCACATGAACAGTGCACTGCTCAACAGCAAGTCCACACCATACAAAGAAAAGTCATGGAAGTGACATAGAGGCTCCAACCAGTTCAGGACAAAGCGTGCCAACTGTTTGAGTAGATTGAAAGCTGAGGAGAAGAACTAGAGTAAGTAGTCACTGCAGTTGAACAGCGCTTAGAGGGACTTGTCAACGAAGCAATTATCCAAGATTTCACCGAGCAGGAGGCCTTGGCGCAGCAATAGGTTGAAGTAGCTCGAGCCAAGATCGAGGCTTTTGAAGCAGAGCTACCTAGACCAGAGTGACTCGAGACGAGTCACAGGTGATTGTTGGGGGCATGTTGGCCCTTGACCAATTTTTGAGGATCCTTGGTCATATTTGACCTATTTTAGGACTTCGATAGGCTGTCGAAGGTAGAGCACAAGTCGAAGCGGAGATCACGAGATCTCGGCCCCTTGTTTAGGGCTTTTGGGTTTGGGTCTTATGTAACGGGTATGGGGATGTCGACCCATGGGTTTACCCATGGTTAGGCCTTTTTTTAATGTATAAATAGATATCTAGGCAATGTAGAGAGGGGCTTGGTACCTAGCCAAAGTGTTGAGTGCAAATTGTAAATGCTTTGTGCATGTTATGTTGAGAACTTGTAGAGCTAAGTGCAAGTGACTGTAAGAGACTCTGTAAAGGATTTTTGTTGTCATCTAGCTCGGGGAAGGAGGATCTAGTGAAGTGTGTGCAGACATCATGTCCTATGCGGAGTAGGATATCGTGGCTCTATGCATGTAGAAGATTGACAGAAGACAATAAAAGAGAAGAAGAGTTGATGGACATAGCCCCAGGTTGGGGGTGAACCACGTATATATCCCGTGTTATGGTTGCTTTATGCATTATGGTTGTTTCATTGCTCATATGATTAATGCTTAGTGCACTGATGTATGCTTAGATGAATCTGATATGGTAAGCTTAGTACTGAATAATATGAATGAATGCTAGATCTAACCTATGTGAATGTGCTTAGTGCTCGAATATACTAGATCTGGGTGAATATTGCGTTGATTTGTTGTTAGGGTTTACCTGCACTGTGAATTAAGGTTGAATACTAATGATCTATAATTTTTAAGTGATTTGTTAAGGTGTTACAATCACACATCTATGTCCCAGCTAAGGTAGTAGACATTGGAGTCCTGCAACCACTCCTGCCTCTACCTCGAGTGAGACTTCATCTGCTTCACAGGTGTTGCTGAAAGGGTCGGTAGTTAGGTGTTGCCCCTTGGATTGCATCACTATAAGACTAGGCTTGTTCTCAGGATCTCAGTTTCATGGTCGTTGTTGTGGCCATATTTGAAACTTAAGATTTTTTTTTTAGTTCAAGGATTTTATTTTGTGATTTAATTGTATTTTTCAAACATAAAACCACAAAATTTTATTTCTTTTATCATCTTTTTTTTTATTTTTTGCTTTGATAGAAAGAAAATGAAAATGAAAAAACTCTAGTTTGTTGCTAGTTAGGTTTCTTTATTTGTGTTGCATTGTTTTACTTTATATTTGAAAAAGAAAAAGATATTAGCATACAATTTTGTTTTCTTCTCATATTGAAAGAATTTCAAAGGAAAAATAATAAATAAAATCCTTTTGTTTACTTCTTTTGCTTTAATCTAAAGCATGCATTGTGTATTTTGCACCAAAAAGAGAAAATATTGCATTTCAAGGTTTGAAAGATTGTTCATGCATTTTTCTTTTTTTGAAACTCTTTTTCATTGAAGAATTAGTGTAAAGTTTTCTTTGTCAGTGTTCTTATAAATTTAATTTTTGCAAGAGTCTCAAACAACATCAATTTCACTTACGTACCCTTTGAGTAAAGAATAACTACTAAAATGAATGCTAAACTTAAAATTTACTAGACTTTGTTTCTAGGGTTCATTAACAAGTTTATGGTTAGGGCCTTGGATTAGGATTGGAGAGGTAAATATCCAAGGCTAGTAAAAAAACATAGGAGTTTGAGATAGTTAGAATCAAATCCAAGTGTCATATAAGTATATCCAAGAGCCTCCTCTAACACAAGAGTTAAACACAAGGTCGTGTAAGAAAGAGTCAAGGAGATAACCCCTCTGAGGATTCACTGAGCATTGTGGAGAGATCGTATTTTGTGGGTTTTTCTAGTTCCCATGCCTCATTGAGATGCATCACTTTCGAAGCTTCAAGCTTTGCTACCCTACCCATACGTTCGATCCCTAATTTCAATTGTACACCGCGGACGTTGACTGCTAGTTGGTATACTTAGTTGCTTTTCCTAGGTATCTCAAAGGTGATTCTGGGGGGTTTCCCGTGGTACCTGAGGCTGACCTCATATCATGCTATCAATACCCCTAGAGGGTGCCCCACGAAGTAAGGGTTACTTGCACTGGGTAGGGCTAGTAAGTGGAGGTCGAGGTAACTTATTCTCACTTGTTCGTTCATTGATCTCAGGAATTGATCAACCCATGTCAGTTTCCAAAAGGTCCCTTTATACTTTTTCATTGCTTTGGAATCGGGACCTTATCCACCTAGGATGCAGTTTTGAAGAAGTTGTATGTTTTTTATGTTTCTCTTATGACTTTTTAGTGGAGTGATTATTTGTATGGTTGGCCTTAGGTTGTGTCTATATCACCTCTTTTGGATCATTGATTCAAGGTGGTTGACTGATGCAAGAGCATCTATCCACGTCAGCCAACCAGCCAGCCAGTCGTGTCAAGCGCGTGCATTCAATATGAAGAGAGGCGCAGCCCTCATCTTTTAATTTGTAATTGAATGTAATTTAATGTCTAAGCTGGTGAGCTGTAGAGCCGTGCCTTTGTGCAGGCATTAGGTAGATTGTCCTTTAATGTTTGTATGGCTGAGATCTAGATTCGATAGCAGACTAGACAGCCCATTCAATGTAATTGAATAGGGTAGGTAGATTGGAGGGAAGAGCTCGAAGAGCCCCCTCATGTAAAAAGATATATTGTATCTCTTTAGTAGTTAGTCGAGGGAGAGATAGAAGAGTAGAGAATCTGTGAGTAGAGAGCAGAAGAGAGGAGCCGAGACCTTGTTACAGGCCGTGCTCGAGAACACCGTGTAAATACAGGCATTTTCCATTTTAATATAAACAGAAGAAGTTTTTCCTGCATGTATTTGTGTGTTAAATGGATGTCTGTGAGTGTTCTGGTTTATGCTATAGATGTATGTTATAGGTTTTCATTTGCAGGAGTGTGTTTGATTTCAGGGTTGAGAGGTCTTTGAGGCTTCACACTAGGAGGGTGTGACAGGACACTGCGGGTTCTGATAGCCGTGCACAGAGGATGCATTTCTGAATACTACGGGTTCAGACAAAGATGTGTTGCGGCACAAGAACTGGAATCAACGACTCGAGGGGAAGACCTCAAGATTGTTGAACACCTCGGAGGCAAGGCTGTGTATGAGAAGACACAGTTGCAGACAGAAGCTCTGAGGAGTTCTATAGAGCTCTGTCAGGTGGGCATTTAGCATATGCACAACGGTGCACAGAGGAAGGACTCTGTTGTGAGTTCTTAAGAAGAAATAGAATCACTGAGGATTCTGAGAGCTCTGCCAGGTGGGCATTGAGCGGGTGCATAGGTGCACAGGAGGACAAAACTGCTGAATGTTCTATGGAAGGAAGATACTCTGCCAGGAGGTCATAGAGACAGTGTGCAGACAGGCACAGAAAAAAGAGAACTCTTTGAGTTCTGGAATTCAGAGGAAGAATCCACTGAGGGATCTTCACAGGGTTGTTGAAGACCCTACAGCACTCAGCAAGAAGTTGCTTGAGTAGAAGGATAGCTAGG
>JASDQU010101311.1:61884-72443 GCA_032191745.1 Picea mariana
CAGTTTATTTTTCTTTCAAACATGCTTTAGGGTTTGTGAGTTCTCTTTGCTATACAGTGAAAGGTTCATAGTGTATTTTTTTGTCTCGATTAAGTGTAGATATCACCTACACCTTACAAATTTAATAATTAAATCTTTGCATTAGAGATTTACTTTCTATCAAAATAAAACGAATATTATATATCAATTTAATGTTTAGTTAACCCCTCATCATAAAAAAGTTTTTTTATTAAATAGTTACAACAAACATTAAAAACCAGTATCTTTAATCTTCTATTCATTCGATTAAAAACACAATCATATGTTCACGACAACTTCTACAGCTGTGAAGTAAGATGAAAAAATGGCGTATGCATACAGTTCTAAAATAAGTTGAAAAAATATGATCAGTGCCCTCTTTAATCCGTGATATGTTACCAATCCGTCCTTTTGTCTGATGAGATTTGAAAGGTCATTATTCTCTATGATATGAGCTCTGCAAACCGATTCTCTCATCCTTTTGTTATCTTTTTAATGCAGCAGACCAGTCCTCCATTCCGTTTCTCAACTACATAAATCAAAGCATATCCGATCATTTAATATTGTTATTCTTATTCAGATTTTTCACAGGAGGGGCACACGCTGAGAGGAGACACCAATTTTAAAACTCTTAATTCCTGCAGCGCTTTTAAATTTCGCTTCTGCATAACAAGAAGAACAAATTACAGCCACCTTAATCAGAAAGAGATGAATCACGAACGAGAGAGGACTAACTAATAATTAAATAACATGAAGAGACTTACAGGTTCGGGGGCGTTGTTCTTGCTGAAACTTTCTTCCAAAAGATAACATTGCTCCTTGGACAGTTTGAGATTTTTCTTGGTACCGCCCAGTTCTTCTACATCGCTGAGTACCCTTGACCAAAGACTCACGTTCTCCAACTCCCCAGCAACAACCCACTTTCTGTTCAAGTCCATATCGTTGCCGCTCTCTGGATTCATCGCGTTGGGATACAGGGTGTTGTTCGACAATGACAACATATTAATGGCGGCTGAGCCTTCGTTGTAGTAACAGAACACAGCCAATTTGTTGGCATCAACTCCCATTGACACCAGCACTGGATTGATTCCATCATTCTCCGGCTGATCTGTCGCCAACGTCACCAGTATCTGCACATTATCATCATTGTGATACGAAACCATCAAAACCAACAATAAGGAAATCTTAACACCAATAAAATAGAATTGAATCTTCTTAAATAATTAATATTGCAGATCAACGATTCGTATTAAAGGATGTAAGCAAGGCAGGGCAGGGATATACCAATCCTGAGTGAAATCTTCTCATCATCCTGTTCCTAAATCCGATTCGTATGTTTTCTTGTGAAGTAAATGGGATGAACAGGTGCCTGCAATCAAATCAACACATTGTTAAAGGTTCTTCTGACTTGTATCACACGCAGAAAGGTGAAACGCCCACCAGTAGAAAGATGACACGCTAAGATAATCCCGACCTGCACAATCACGATTAGCAACCTGCACAATCACGATTCGCATTCAATTCCACCGTTAATTGAAACGCACACAAAATGGTTAATTGAAACACACACAAAAACAAACTTCAATTCGCAAACGCGACTGAGCATAAAAAACTTAAATTATCAAATTTTTACAGAAAGCGTATGGGTCGCTGTGTGGCGGTTCAAGTCACGCGTGCATGCGACTGTCCATTAAACGCCCTTCCCCATGCGTGGATGCATGCCGCTCTGTGTAATGCGTGGAGGTCGTGGTGCCGCTCTGTGTTATGCGTGGAGGTCATGGAATTCATACATATTAATCACTGAACATGTCAATTATACATGCGCACAATAAATTTTTAAGTATTCTTAGGTAAATGTAAAAAAGTAAACATGTTAACGGATGTCTTTATAAATGCACGGAAGTTATGAGCAATAAATCTGGTTCATTCATTTTGGAGGACGACTAAGAATATGCCCGCATCTTGAATTCTTATCCATCAGATTAGGGTTAAAAGATCATTAAGGTTAAAAGATCATTAATTCTGCCCATTGCCAATAGGTATACGCCTATCGGTGTAACTATCGGTGTAATAACAAATACTTTTTTTATTAATTATATCATTATCTGCGCCATATCCGCTAGAGATAATAATCCCTTTTATTAATGTTCAAATATTAAAAACTTATTTAAAATAACAAATATATTTTTTATTAATTATATCATTATCTGCACCATATCCGCTAGATGAAGAAGCATAGTAGCTCAACTGTGTTAGCTAAAACGTTTCACCTTCAATAAAATCTATGTTTAGATTTTGAAATTTGTCCACAGTGGTTTCTAGGAAATAAACTTTCTTTAGGAAAAAATGTGCTATTTATGAAGTTTTTTTTTTCCATATTTTCTAGGAATTCACCTTCATCTCATAATTCTATTGTCTTCTCATAATCATATTGTTCCTATATCTGATCTCTCTTTTGTTTTATTTGTATTTTTTTTATTCATGTTTTAAATTTACATTTAATTTCACATCAATATTATATTTTCTCACACTACTTGTTTACTTGATCAAAATACTTGTCAAACTGGTTGCAACCAACATTGCAAGAATCTTATTTTGAAATTTACTTGTTTGTACTTACATCCTCATAGTTTGTCTTTCTAACTTCTTCAGTTACAGGTAATTGACCAATTATACCATTGTAACTAATATGTTTATTTGAATATAGAAGAGGAATCAAAGGCATTGCAGAGTGCATTAGTTCTGCAATTCATTTGTGTAGTTTTGCATTTTTGTTGTGGCTGTACCAACAATCATATTCATGTTATTTCCTTTGCAAATTGGTATCAGAGCTAGTTAGAACCCTACATAAGCAAGATTTAGTATCTTGCAAGGAGAAAACACCTAAAAAAGAAAGAAGGATCGACAAGAAGGGATATCATTGGCATGTAGCGATAAATACAAGGTTATGGGTCTGCAAGAAAGGGGGTTGTGCCATACTGTCTGCAACAAAGGGTCATTCCATATAGTCTGAACAAAAATCTGGTAGAAAAATTGCATTGACAATATACTAGAGAGATTGAGGATTCCCATGGCTGGAGAGATTGAGGATTCTCATGGTTCAATTAATCCAGTCCGCCTGTAAGGAAACACACACAAAATATCAAATTATGGACATAATGAGAGAAGTTGCTAAGTACCTGAATAGATCTACAAATATAACTTCAGATAAACCCTTAATATTATCAAGAATAAACCAAAACATTCACCAAATACTCAACACAAGAATGTAAACAAAACCCTTGAGGAAGGGTAACACCATATATTATTCCTTATGGAAGGAATACACTCCTCAAGCAATACTTGCTTGTTACAATAACCATATTCTTCACTATGCTTCAATACATTGCTTACACTTCTTTATATAATATTCTCCTAGGAACATTCTAGAGAACAAATATTCTAAAAAGCATTCTCACATTTATTATGTTCATATTAATATATCTAACTAGCATAGTGGGCCTTATTTAATAATATAGTGTACCTAGTCTACCTTACATTGAATGAATTCCACTAATAATATATAACCACATTCCCATTAGGTACCTCCCTAGGTACCACATATTACCTCCCTATGTATACTACATGCCACCCCCCTTCACATGTTTCATCCTTGAAACATGGGAAGAAACCATACAATATGATCAACTAAACAATGTAGTCAACTAGTACCAAGTACGACCATCCATCCATCCTAATGGAAGATGAATATGATGTCCAACTAATACCTTTCCACCCTGATCTTGATCCTTATCATGCATGTGGTGCCATGGGATTGTTTCTCTATCCTGATATCTTCCTGCAATGTTGGTAGTCCTCCATGTGCCTTTTGATTGGTTTCTTTTATGGTGCCATGCTAGTTCATGAGTGTGTTGATTCTCATGCACCTGCCTTGATGACTGTTATTTCTTTATATGGTGTGGATGACAATATACAACAGCTGTAGGAATCAATTCTTTGCTTTCCAACTCTACAACATAATGTGCCTTTGAGTCAATGATCTCCTTGGTTTCTTTATTGTGTCCTTCCCGTGGCTTTTTTGCATCACCTTTGTAGAAATATAACAAACAAATGCTTATCCAAAAACTTAGATTTCAACCTCCAATAGTCATTCACCAATAATGCAAGTTAACTCAACATGCAACTGGAATTTGAGCAGAAACACTACATGGGTAAGATCTGAGGAAATATATGAACAATGAACAATATTGCAAACACATTTGACATAAGAAAGTTCTGGGCAATGCCCTTGGAAAAACCCAGAAGCGGAAAACCAATCAAGGAGATTCTTCTTTTATTGAGCTCATATGAAAACTCTGAGTTGACAACAACAATATTTTCAGCATTAAATACTTAGTACTTATTTAGAAAAATGTGCCAACAATCCACATCGATTTCTTTGTCAAGGTTGCTTTGAAAAATATTCCAAAATACTATACGGTCGGTACAACCTTGTAAAGTCAACACAACAACAAACCATGCCTCGAAAATTGTGCCCAAATATCTGTTGTACGGTACAATACCCTGCTATATGGATTTCTCTTAGAAAAGTTACTTGGAACTCATTTCAAACTTCATATGAATGGATCCCTCGATTTTTGTGCCTTACTCTTGTTGTACGACCAAAAATAAATGTTGTACGAACTTCCTGTAGCAGTTGTATGGACTGTATTAAATGCTGATTTCTCTCATTGGGATGCATGGCAATCCTTTACTAGGGATGCATGCCAACCCGCTGCTAGGGATGCATGCCAACCCGCTGCTAGGGATGCATGCCAATCCTCCTTGTTTCTTCTCTCTTTCCTTCAGCTCAAACTTTCTTGGAAAGAGTGCCTCTTCAACTTCCCTCCAATATCTCCTCAAAACGTGTGCCCCCTCTCTCAAATGTTTCCTTTATTCACTCATTAATGAGTAACCACTCTAACTCTTGATCTTCCAAAGAGATAGATGGTCAGTATTAGATCTTTCCCTCTTGAGACCAATGATAGTGATTTAATCATCTGTTGAGTTCACTTAAATCATTCAAGTGACCCACACTTCATAAATTCACCTTTACCCATTAAATATTAAAAGGTTCAACTTGACTTTATAAAATCACTTTATAAAGTCACTAGAGAGAGACCTTTTCTCATCACTTCTGCATGCTGGACACTGTCAATGCAGAAGTACCTGCTAGCTACAAAATCTAACAACGTTTTTTAGACTCTACTTATGATTCAGCTTTGGAATCTGCAATAACTTCAACCCGTGTGCTTTGAATATTCTTTGTAGTAACTTGCAATCTATTAACCAATTGAACATTGATAAAATTTTCTAGCAACTAGAGTTAATAAAAACAATAACATTTTCTTTGTGAATACAACCATGAACCTGTAATATAGAGTTTCCACATGAAAATAAATCCTTGGTGTTCTCTTTATCCCCTTTTCCTACATTAAACCACCTATCTAAAATTAATTTTTCCATTTTTTTATTGGAAATTTTCATCATCTTGACCTAGTCCAATGATCTCCACCATGTTTTAGCATCTTCACTGAAATTAAAGAATAAACAATTTTTCCACTTCTCTTTCCATTCTAACTTGTGGGCCTTTAGGAATTATTCAATACTAGGGTCACCCTTTTTTTTTCCAGTAAAACACATCTTTCTTGGAATAAATCTTCAACCAAAAACTAGGGTTTTATAAAATTAATTAACTTTGCAAATCGCGCGACTTTTTCCAGAAAAACCATGAAAATTTGTTGAATTTAAAATGTTGATAACTTTACTTCCCAGACTCCATATTGAATGGTTTGTTTTTGAAAATTGGGTATTTTTCCAAGAGGAATTAAAATATACAATTTTTTTTAACGAATTCTTCTAAAAACATTTTAGAATTGAATCTGAAGTGCACTAACCCAATTTTTCCTTTTAAAAAATCTGCAAAAAGAACCAAAATTTTCTTCCCTTCTTTGGCTAGTGAAAGAACTATGATACCAATTGTTAAGTACCTGAATAGATCTGCAAATATAACTTCAGATAAACCCTTCATATAAACAAGAATAAACTAATACATTTGCCAAATACTCAACACAAGAATGTAGAAAAATCCCTTGAGGTAGGGTAACACCATATATTATTTCTTATGGAAGGAATACACTCCTCAAGCAATACTTGCTTGTTACAATAACAATATTATTCACTATGCTTCAATACATTTCTTACACTTCTTTATATAACATTCTCCTAGGAACATTCTAGAGAAGGAATATTCTAAAAATCCTTCTCACATTTATTATGTTCATATTGATATATATAACTACCATAGCGGGCCTTATTTAATAATATAGTGGACCTAGTCCACCTTACAATAAATATCCTCCACTAATAATACATAACCACATTCCCATTAGGTACCTCCCTTGGTACCACATATTACCTCCCTAGGTATACTACAAAAGTAAAGCTTTCAGACCTGCAGATTGTTAGACCAGATTCGATAATATGTCTTACCCAAAAAACAATTTTTTGAAAGAGGATAATGGCTTTTAGCAGTCATACCTTTTCCCAAATTCCCACTTTCATAGGGAAGAAATATGAAGTGTGGTAAATAAAAATGATGACTTTGTTGAGGGCTCAATACGTTTGGGATTATGTATTTTTTGGGTATACATAACCAACAATTGACGCAATTGAATATGCCTTGGCGAATTCCTAGGGAAATTAGTTAAGAGAACACATAAAGAAGGATGAAAATGAATTGCATCTCATTGAAAATGTTGTGGATGACACCATCTTTCCCAATATTTATCTTGCAAGGTTCTCTAAATTTGCTTGGGATATATTGGAAAGCACCTATCAAGCTGTCACCAAGGTGAAGACAGTGAAACTACAAACTTTGAGAAGAGACTTTGAAAATATAGAAATGAAGGAGTCAGAGTCAATAGATCAATACATGGCCCAAGTAATGACCATTGTAAATTAGTTGAAGGTGTATGGTGAATATGTTATAGATGATAAGGTAATCGAGAAGGTTATCATAACCTTATCCAAAAAATTCGAGTCCATCATCACAACAATTGAAGAAGAAAAATATTTGAGTAACTCTCTGTAGATGAATTGATGGGGTGTCTTCTCTCACATGAATCCAGAATCAACAGAAATGACAATTCCTCTCTTGAAAATGCATTTAAGACTCAAGTTTCTCTTTCCAAAGGTAAAGGAAGATCAAGAGGAAGAGGTAAAGGTAGGAGCCATAAAGAAAATGAGGAATATTTAGAACAAGAAAGGAGGAGAAATGGCAAAGGCTCACAAATAAATTAGAGGTATGATGAATCTAAGATCAAATGTTATTATTTCAATAAACTAAGTCATTAAGCCAATGAATGTAGGAAGAAGCAAGTTGAACTAGGAAAACATAATGCCAATTAATTGAATACCTTCGAGAACAATGAATAATTTTTGCTCCTTACCTATATTGCTACCACAAAACCTCAAATGATGTATGGATTTTATATAGTGGCTGTAGTAATCACATGACTAGAAATAGAGATTTGATTTCATATTTGGATGAATATGTTGGATTACTGAGAGTGGGGGTGAATCAATAATAGAGAAAATTAATCATTTTTAACCATATAATCCAAGTGTTATATCAATGTAGCATTATCATCCAATAACTGTAGAGTAAATAATCAATGAACAAATGAACAATCATACACATACACAGTATACCAGTGTTTTACGTGGAAACCCAAAGCGAGAGAAAACCACAAAATTCTTTTTCTTATATGTCTTGAAGAATTACATTCATCGGAAGCACCAAATTCCTTTGTTTTCCAGCTGGAACTGAAAGGATGATCCAACCCCCTAGTTTCTCAGGTTACAACCTAAGGGAAGCTCCAACTTTCCAATTCTCTGGCTACAACCCCCTATGTTCTCCGACTACAAATGGAAGGTGGCTACAACCACCTATCCTTGCCCCATCCAACCACCCTAACATATAAGTAGAATGATGGAACCATTGTCACACTATCACTGTGACATATACTGTTGTAAACCTGTACCAATAACCTCAACCATGCATCAACCATGCATCAACCTGTAATCAACTTGTACCATAAACAAGTGCATCAACCATGTAACAAACTGTACCAACCAACCTGTAATCAACTTGTACCATAAACAAGTGTATCAACCATGCAACAACCTATACCTCAACCTGTACCATGAACAAGTGCATCAACCATGCACCAAACTTGTACAAATAACATGTCACAACAACCTGTCCAAACAACCTATGAAAACAACCTATCTCATCAATATTATCAACCAAATTAGAGCTACTCACCAAGATCAATCATCAAAACAACTCTCAAAGAAGTGCATCAACCAAACATAGCACAACAACTCATAATCATCACCAAGATCAATATGTGCTTCTAAAAATATAGCAATACAAGTATGCTACATCATCCATAAACCATGTGTCAACAATACTACTAACAAGTAACTCCAACCATGTACCAAGTATGTACCAATCATGTATCAACTACTCATCAACTATGACTCATCAAGATGTACCAACCTCATCAACTATACACCTCATGTATGTGCCAACTCATCAACTACTTGTCTCAACCATGTACCCAACATGTAACTCAACCAAAATCCCTCATCAATTTCATCATCAAAATATGATTTGTAACTTTGTAATAGACTTGGTGTATATGATCACATACCTGCAAACCTTTCTTAACTTTAACAACAAGAGACAAGCATTTTCATCAAACTTTTCTTTAGTCTCACATGACTAGTTTTGGATTAGTCAACAACCCTAACTTGAAATAATTAATGAATAAATATCTGAAAATGATATACAATGTTCTTCATTGTGTTTTATGCAATTCCTCCATGTTTCACTACTTGTAACCTCTCAGAAAAGGAGTTATATAAAAAATGGCATACCTTGCCGAATTCTGGATTATTCTAGAGAGCGACCTTGTAGAGCGTTCCCCGCACATAATATTTGTTGAATAGATCTGAAAATTTTACACAACATACTACAGAGTGTACTCTAACTAACACATTTGGTATTACTGAATTTGGATCTTTTATGAAGAAGTTATGACATTTTTACCTGAAACACCTGTTTTAGACTAGTTTCAGGACTAGCGACAAACCCTATTTTCCATGGAGTGTAACTACAAAATACAATGATACACAAGCTTAATTTTTTACCACAGATACTTGGATATGTTTCCTCAATGGCATAGAAATTTCACGGTCTGAATCATTCTAGAAAAAAAGTTATTGCGAAAATGGTGAGATGACTTGTAAATAACATACCTTAGAAAACATCATCAAAATAATTTATCATCCCTTGAATTCCAGCCTTGTTTTCTTCACCTTCCCTCTGAAATTCGGATTATATATCCCTTGGTTACCTCAGTCACCTATAGATATTCAATATGCTCAAGTGTGATGTAAAATGAGAGAGCCTTGCCTCTTATTTATACTCTCCATCTTCTAGGTCACTTAACCCATTTCTAGGTCACTTAACCTATTTATAGGTCACTTAACCCATTTATAGGTCACTTAACCTATTTTCCTTATTTTTAGGGTTAACCACTTTCCATAATTAGAAAGGTCTCCATTACTTTATCATTTAAATATTCCTCCTTGACTTTGTCACCTCACTTTATCATTTAAATAATCTTCTTTGATTTTGTCATTTCACTTTATTATTTAAATAANTACATCAAACACTATTGGGTCCATTACCCAAACCTTTTTGCTACGGGTCTTTCTTCAAGGGTTGACATCAATGACAACCAACCTTAATCAACAACTTTATCATTTAAATATTCCTCCTTGACTTTGTCACCTCACTTTATCATTTAAATAATCTTATTTGATTTTGTCACTTCACTTTATTATTTAAATAATAATTCTTGACTTTGTCACTTTACTTTATCATTTAAATAATAATTTCTTTTTTGCAAGATCTTTGACTTCTTCGACCTTTTGGGGCTTCAAGCCAACATACGAGGGTCCTCCAACTTCATAAGGCCATAACTCTCAAACCATGAGGAGTTATGTGACATTCCACATACCACCAAAAATGGCATGACATGTACTATCCATATAGAATAGTCTTACCTGCATATATATCAAAACTCATACCATTATCCATCAAACAAACTTGGGTCCATTACCCAAACCTGGGTTCTCCAACTTCTCATGGCCATAACTCTCTAACCCTGAGGAGTTATGTGACATTCCACATACCAATGGAAATGGAATGACATGTACTATCTATATAGAATAGTATTACCTTCAAATATATTAAAACTCATACCATTATACATGAAACAACCTTGGGTCCATTACCCAAACCTTTGTGCTACAAGAATTCACTACCGAACTTTCTCCAAGTGTTGACATCAATCAATAAGAGTTGAAATCAATATACAATATCACTCTCCAATGGTTGATATCAATGAAAACCAACAATCCATCAA
>JASDQU010101311.1:72493-86736 GCA_032191745.1 Picea mariana
TCTTTGATTGATCATGATCATGATTGAAGATTCTTTGTGGCTTGAACATGGATGGTATTCTTGAAGATGTATCTTCAATAGTTTTCTTAGATTCTAGTTGACCATGATTCCTTCCTTTGAGTACTTCTACATAACTCTTTCTATTTTTGTCATTCTTCTTTTCTAGCAACGTAGAGTGCTTCTTTTCATTCTCTACAACTGACGTGGATGTTTCTGTCTCTTCAACGTTCTTGTTGAGCTTGATGATTTTGACTCTTAGTGTGACAACTTCTTCTTCAATATTCTCAACCTCTTCTTCTTTCTTCATTATCTGAGACTTCATGACCTCTTTTGTTCTCTTAGCTTCTTCAAGTTGGATTTTCAATGTAATTATTTCTTCTTCCAGTCTTCTTTCTTCTTGACCAAACTCTTCCTCAAGTTGGTTTAAGTCATTGGTTCTTTCCTTGAGATGATCCATCAATATCTTTTCTCTCTTTTATTCTTCTTCCCTTTTTGCTTCTATGTTGGATTCTAAACATTTCTTTTGATATTCTAGAGTTTATTCAATTCTTCTGGCCTCTTCTAGTTGAGCTCTTAAATTATTGATGACCTGCTGATCTTTTTCGGAACCTTGAACACTTTACTTTTGCTTCATCGATTCTTTCTTGGATGACTTGTTTTCTTCTCTTTCTTTCCTTAGATATTTAATTGCATTGATCAATTTTTCTCTGTAATCAACTTCTGCTTCATCATACTCTTCCTCTTCTGAATCTATCTGACATGATGAACATCTTTCTTCTTGTTTTGTATCTACATCTTCTTTGGATTTTTCTGAATCTGCGATGGGTGAAGAATATATTTCATGTAACTTATCCCAAATTTCTTTGGTTGATGAACATTTACCAACCTTTTCTCTTACTAGTTTAGTTAATCCTTCCCAGATGAAATCCATTGATATTTTTTTATTCTTCTTCAATTCCTTCTTGGTTGCAATCTTTTCCCTTTTTGAACTATCATATCCTGTAACAATTGATAGCCAAATATAATGTTCCTGTGCCTGTAAAAATACTTCTGTCCTTCTGCTCCACATATCATACTTAAAAACATTCTGACCATTAAACATTGGTACTCCATTCTCAGAATAATCCATGATCTCCTTCCAATGGTTAAACTTTTTTCTGAAGGAACCTCGCTCTGAAACCAATTGTTGGATTACTGAGAGGGGGGGGTGAATCAATAATAGAGAAATTTAATATTTTTTAACCATATAATCCAAGTGTTATATCAATGTAGCATTATCATCCAATAACTGTAGAGTAAATAATCAATGAAAAAATGAACAATCATACACATACACAGTACACTAGTTTTTTTACGTGGAAACCCAAAGTGGGAGAAAACCACAAAATGATTTTTCTTATATGTCTTGAAGAATTACATTCGTTGGAAGCACCAACTTCTTTTATTTTCCAGCTGCAATTGGAAGGAGCCTCCAACCCCCTAGTTTCTCAGGCTACAACCTGAGGGAAGCTTCAACTCCCCATTTCTATGGATACAACCAGAAGGAGGCTACAACCCCCTATGTTCTCTGACTACAACCGAAAGGTTGCTACAACCACCTGTCCTTTCCCTGTCCAACTGCCCTAACGTATAAGTAGAATGATGGAACCACTTTCACACTATCACAGTGAGATATACTGCTGTAAACCTATACCAATCAAACTATACCAAACAACCTGTACCAATAACCTGAACCATGCATCAACCTGTAATTAACCTGTACCGTAAACAAGTGCATCAACCATGCACCAACCTGTACCAACCAACCCGTAATTAACTTGTACCATAAACAAGTGCATCAAACATGCACCAATCTGTACCTCAATCTATACCATGAACAAGTGCATCAACCATGCACCAAACCTATACAAATAACCTTAGAAAGCATCATCGAAAGAATTTATTCTTCCTTGAATTCTAGCCTTCTTTTCTTCACCTTCCCTCAAAAATTTGGCTTAGATATTCTTTGGTTACCTCAGACACCTATAGGTATTAAATATGCTCAAGTGTGTCTTAAATGAGAGATCCTTTCCTCTTATTTATACTCTCCAAGTAGCTTCCTTAAAAACATCTTCTAGGTCACTTTGCCCACTTTCCTTGTTTTAGGGTTAATCCACTTCTAATTTCTCCATTAAATTTATTATTGAAATAATTTATTTTGTATTCACTTTGAATTATAATACACTCATCACTTCACTTTATTATTTACCTTTTAAAATCTCTTAAACCACTTTGACTACTTTGACCTTTTGGGGCTTCTAGATGGCATATGAGGGTCCTCCAACTTCGTAAGGCCATAACTCTCAAACCGTGAGGATTATGTGATGTTCCACATACCACTAGAAATGGAATGACTTTTACTATCCATATAGAATAGTATTACCTAAAAATATATCAAAACTCATACCGTTATCCATCAAACAAACTTGGGTCCATTACCCAAACCTGGGTTCTCCAACTTCTCATGACCATAACTCTCTAACCGTGAGGAGTTATGTGACATTCCACATACCACCAGAAATGGCATGATAAGAACTATCCATATAGGATAGTTTCACTGGAAATTTCACTAACCATCATCTCATTATTCCACAAATAAGCATGGGTTCTCTAACCATACTTATAGTATAACTCAATCCACAAAGTGTCTTCTCATGAGGGCTTTCACCATAAGGGGACCACTTTGGAGTTCATCCATTTGTACTTATTATCATCCATGACAAGAAAATAATGAGTCATCTTTACATCAAACAAACTTGGGTGAATTACCCAAACCTTTTTGCTACTGGAATTCGCTACCGTACTTTCTCCAAGGGTTGACATCAATCACTAAGGATTGACATCAATATACAATATCACTCTCCAATAGTTGACATCAATGAAAACCAACTATCCATCAACCTAAGCCAACTCTCTGATAGCCACAGTGTTTCAAGGTTCCCTTTCGATGGCCCTTTTCTCCAACACACACACTTGCTCCAAACTTACATGAAGAAGATCCACACTAACTTGATGGACTGAAATGAATCCTTCAAGCATCAACTGAAGTAGAATTCCTCACACAAATCTTAGCATGTTCCTTCATTAACCTTTAATTCTTTGATTAACCTTTTCCATGAGAAATCCATCCTTATATAGGAGAAAAAGAGATGGTTGAAGAGATGAGGATGACCCCACCAAATCAGAGAAGTGAGTAGGATCCCAACCATACAGAGTCCACCTCATATTATAGAAAATTCCCTTCTATAAATTTCGTGAACCTCGACCTTTTCTTAGTCTTTCAGCATTGTCGCACCCTGGCTATAGGACAGCCTGCAGAAATGTCACAAACCAGTTTCAGGGAAGAAAGAAACAATTAGGCATCGCCGCACCCTACATATAGTGCAGCCTGCGACTATCTTCTTTAATAGGGTTTTGTAGCAGAGAAAGTCGGTCACTCTTCTCATGAAGAAAGGTTCTTTTGGGAACATGAACACATGCTGTAAAAGGATCACTAGGGTGACCAAAATAATGTGTAACAAAATTCCCCAAAAGTATGAGGATGGAACTTGTTATAGCTGAAATACTTTGTAGAATGTGTGTGTGTCAGAATCAAGGAGTGCACCAATTGGGAACCTACAAACAACCAAGCATCTGCATAATCTTCTTCATGCAAGTTTGAAGCAAGTGTGTGTGTTGGAGAAAAGGGCCATCGAAAGGGAACCTTACAACATCAAGGTTGTTTGGTTGTATCTTCCACTTTTACTTAATATAATACAATGGCATGTTTATTTCCCATAAAATCATTCTCATTTTATCGTATTATTCCTTGATCACATGCGTAAGTTTTCATTGAATATACTATTGTTTCTTTCACTTCAGTTGGTTTGTGTTCCCTTGTTTTTCCACTCCAGTTCTCTTGTGATATTGGATCTACAAGGGAACACAAACCAATTGAAGTGAAAGAAAAAATAGTATATTCAATGAAAACTTACGCATGTGATCAAGGAATCATAAGATTAAATGAGAATGATTTTATGGGAAAGAAACATGCCAGTGTATTATATTAAGTAAAAGTGGAAGATACAACCAAACAACCTTTATGTTGCAAAGTTTCCTTTCGATGGCCCTTTTCTCCAACACACACACTTGCTCCAAACTTGCATGAAGAAGATCCACACTAACTTGATGGAATGAAATGAATCCTTCAAGCATCAACTGAAGTAGAAATCCTCACACAACTCTTAGCTTATTCCTTCATTAACCTTTAATTCCTTTCTTAACCTTTTCCATGAGAAATACATCCTTATATAGGAGAAAGAGAGATGGTTGAAGAGATTAGGATGATCCCACCAAATCAGAGAAGTGAGTAGGATCCCAACCATATGGATGCCACCTCATATTCTAGAAGATTCCCTTCTATAACTTTAGTGAACCTCGACCTTTTCTTAGTCTTTCAGCATCGCCGCACCCTGGCTATAGGACAACCTGCAGAAACATCGCAAACCAGTTTCAAGGCAGAAAGCAATGATCATGCATCACCGCACCCTACATATAGTGTAGCCTATGGCTATCTTCTTTAATAGGGTTTTGTAGAAGAGGAAGCCAATCACTCTTCTCATGAAGAAAGGTTCTTTTGGGAACATGAACACATGCTGTAAAAGGATCACTGGGGTGACCAAAATAATGTGTAACAGAATGCCCCCCAAAGTATGAGTCTAGAAATCATGACAACCGAAATACTTTGTAGAATGTGTGTGTGTCAGAATCAAGGAGTGAACCAATCGAGAACCTGTAAACAACCAAGCATATGCATAATATCATACCATTTATGAGGTAGGCATTCCCATGCTCATACTACAAGTGATTTAAATCATAAATGCTAGTCATGGCCACCAATCATACACTATGGATCCATGTCATCAATACTCTACATAGCCACCAATAATACACTATGGATCTATGCTCTAGAAATCTCAAATTCAGACATAGCGAGGATACATAAAAAGTGGATCTATGTGTCAATAAAAATCATAAATACTTCATCACAACCTGGACCAGAATGATAAGATCCAAGGTCTTCAATTCCATTGTTCGTAAGTATGAATCTCGCCATGTGATTATAGGTGCCGAAGTTGAACATGGTAGAAACCACTTGATTACCAGTCATTGATGAAAATCGTTAACAAGTGCGACGGAAATCACCATTGATATCAATGACTCCCAAGGTACCTTAGTACAATCCAACGAATGTAAATAAATGAGATGAAGTCAAACACTCGATGGAATCTCTCAATCAGGGGTCAATGATGTGAACCCACTATCGAAAGCAAAGAAACCTTCCATTGAGGCATGCATGAACTAAGGTACTAATTAATTTCTAAGTCTTGTTCTTGGATAATTAGTTTAATTTGACAGGAAAAGACTCGTCACAAGAGGGCCTTGATGTATCCCCCATCAATGACACAAAATAAATAATATATTTGAGGTAGATCAAAGTGTGAAAATGATTTGAAACTGACACAAGGAAGACCGACATGGTAAGAATTGATAGATGCAGATGGCCGACTCAATAGAGAGATTGTTTAGGGTTGGACTTCTCTTGAACATATGAATGACATGACAGTGGTCTTGGAAATATTGACTCAAGGATGACCCAAAATATGAAATTGCAGAAGGCCAAATGAGAGACAAATGGATTTCCCAACCTGGATACGATGATGAAGGGAACACAAATACAGAGACACATTTCTTTCCCAAATTTTCCCCCACCATTTTTTACGAGTACCTCTTTATTTTTATGCAAGCTTAAGGAGGATAACATATGTTTGTTGATGTAATATCATCCTTCAGATGATTCCTTCAAAGTATGTTTAAAAAACCCTCAGAAGGAGTGGTTCGGTTCCATATAGGTCTTTCGATGTTTGTTTAACGATTCCAAAGAGAGAAAACTCGGGGGGGTTTCATGTTTAGAGAGTCTGAAAAACACTTAAAGAGAACTCTCTCAGTTCCTTTTTAGTAAATTAGTTTGATGAGACCGAAAAGGTGATAACCTACCACCCATCATACCTTTTCTTCAAATACTTTTACGAGCATGAAAAGAACAAGGTCACTAGAAAATATTTTCGTTTGTACGGAGTGTGAAAAGAGTTTAAAGGACACTCCATGGGTGTCGTTTTTCTTGTTACCATCATGAGTATGAAAAAGATGACAAAAGTATACTTGGTTCCGTTCTCATTGATTTACTAGCATGATAAGGAACAAAACCGAAGCTCAGGATTTTTTCCTGAAAAACCCTAAAAGGATCTGTACATGTGACAAATGTAAAAACAAACCAGAAAATTGTATATGTGTTCCATCATTCACACTCCTAGATCTCTCATCTTCGAAAAAACAAATACTTGCAATGTCATTAGGACTTTAGGGTTTTAGGAAAAAACACATAAAATAATATAAAATATGAATGGAAAAGTGAAAAAGTTAAATAAATAGGGGTAAAAACTTATTTTTACCATTCCATTGTTATTTCACCCAAAACTTGTCCCAAAATCCCCATTTTACCTCAAACTTCCATTGTAGATTGCGGGTGGAACGATCAATCATTTGAAAAATGACTTTTGCTGAAAAGGTAATATTCTTTTCCTCTTCATTTTCCATAGATTATTTTTTGTTTTTATTGGTTAAAAGTAGTTTTGGAGTTGAATTTTATGAGGGTATGTGTGCGTGGAGAATGTCGCAGGCGGCTTATATCGTGCCTTGTGGCGATCATAGGTTTCCGCAGGTAGACTTACGGCTGACCTGCGGTGATTCCGCACTGTGTGGATGCCTTGACCTGCGTCGTGCACAACTCAAAAATTTCTTATGGATGTTTGGCCAATAAAAACTTCCAGGGAGGAAAAATAAAAATGCTAACTTCTCCTCATGGCTCCAATGCAGGCTTTTGATAGTCAAAATGTTGGAGTGGAGGGAGAGAGACATGAGGACGATGATTACTTCGTTGGGAATGACCTAGGAACAGTTAATGCCCTCCAACAGTGTGGGCTGCTGAAGTTCTTCAAAATTCCGGGCATGAGGACCCCAACTGATGTTGCTTGAGTATTTAGTCCACATGTGGGATGTGGATTAGAAGGTATTTTGTGTGGGAGCCCACATACTCAGTCTAGATATTGAGGATATCTATTTTTTGATGGGGTTGTCTCATCGTGGGTCCCGTGTGACATTGATAGGTAGAAAGGGTGGTGGTTTTTCGATGAATGAGTACATTCGACAATACTGTGTACCAGAGGCTGAGAGATGTAGTGACAAGGTCACTATTAGGGATGTCTGGGACTTTCCCTTACAGACCATCCTTTTCACCATCTCACGTATGGTAGGAAGTGCATCTCCTCATATGGCTCTTCAGAGCTACTTCCAGTATGTAGTGGAGTGCATGGAGCCTCGCATATTTAATTGGTGTGACGGGATCCTTAGGAGCATGAAGAAGCAGTTGACCAAGTGTAGAAAAGGTGTACTGAAACAATTCGGATACAGGTCAATTTTGGTGTCCTTCTTCCCAGAGAGGGTTCCAAACTTGTGCCTACAAGTAGAGTGGGGCATACCAACCCCACAAGATCCAAGAATGAAGAGGTGGTGTGACCTCATGGCTCGACATGTAACTGGCCCTATCGTTAGATATAATGACATGTTCTTTGATTGGTTGAGGCCCCAAATGCTAATGATAGATGACTATGTGTATGCCGGTTTGGACTTCAGAGGTGATCCATACTTGGTTCTGCATGAAGGTTCCCAGTGGGGGAACTTAGGTAAGAAGTACATTTTGTCTTTATAATGTTTTTGTAATTTTTCAAATATGAAATGTTTTTATGTTCTTACTCCGATGACTAATCAAAAACTCCTTGAAAATGTAGATGTAGGACCTCACCAACCTCTAGGTACATATCCCATCTAGAGGCGAGGGGAGAGAGTCGAGATAGTAGGATTGGCTGCTGCTGATGACGAGGCTATCGAGCAAAACTTGGAGGGGTTGACAGCAGATGTCCTGGATATCTCTATCGATGAGATCCAGAGAAATTACCAAGGCCATATAGTGGGTGTATCTGGTTCTATCAGTCAACTACTTCGTAGAGTAGCATGGGAAGTCATGTGTTATCATGAGCAACATCCTTGATGCTAGTTTTGTATATGAATCCATGTGCTTCACATTTTGATATTTTGGTCTTCGGACAAAAACATTTTTTTGTAGATTTTTTATTGTTATATATATGAGGCTTATACCAGATTACTTGCTTTATATACAAAATGTGATTGGATTTATAAGTGTCTCAAATGTCTATCTAACACATAATTATCTAATGCCTCTTTTAATTTGTTTAGACATCTAGGAATGTATTGATATTCAATGTAATCAAAATGACATTCCAAGAGGTGGATTCGTAAATGTACCCTTAACAAAGTAGAACTTCAGATAGCATAGACATTACTCAACTTTAGTACTACTAACTGTGAATCAAGTTGTACAACAAGATGATGGATTCCTAGTGAAATAGCGTCGGTCAACAATTCGATGACTGCACTATATTCTGTTATATTGTTAGTTGCATGACTGAGGCAAACACTGTGTAGACTGATTAATTCGTTCGTAGGTGCGTATATTTCCCAAGAAGCAGATGCTAAATTCTAAGTACTATGACTAGCGCCATTAGTGAAGCCAATGTAGGGTAGCGAAGACACCGACATTTGGAAACCAAGAACAATTCAAGGTAAGCAGTTGGGGGTCGAAACCAAACAACGAAAAAACACACTAAAGTAACACACAAGAGTATGATATAGTAAAAATACAAGCACTCATGTAAAAGTGACTTAAGCATAATACTTCTTCAAGTAAAGCCCATTTCTAGGTTCACTCAAAGGAATGCCATCATAATCCACTAACTCATAGGCTCCCTTCTCCAACACTCGTTTGACAATATAAGGGCCTCGCCACATAGCCTCGAATTTTTTGGCCCCTAGTAAATCACGATCTTGTTTGTAAAGGAGAACTAGATCACCTTCAGAGAAAACACGTGGCTTGGCATGTTTGTCGTATTGGGATTTGACACATTTTTTTTTAGTTTCAATAACTAGGGTAGCATCGTGGCGGGTTTCATCTAATTGTATCCATTACAATAGACTTTCTTATTCAGCACAGGAATTTGGGAGAAGTTCAACGACTAGTTTCAAAGATGGGATCTCACATTCAATCAGAAAAACAACTTCGATACCATAAACTAATTGGAAAGGTGTGAACCTAGTGGTAGACTTGATGGATGTCTGGTAGGCCCATAATGATGAAAACAACATCGTGTGCCAACTGGTCTTATGAATTCCTATCATCTGTCGAAGCATAGTAATAAGAACTTTATTTATCGCTTCAACCTGGCCATTGGCCTGTGGATAATAGGGGGTTGAGTTTTCATGCCGAAGACCCAACTTTTCAATAATCTCGGACATCATGAAATTTCAAAAATGACTACCGTGATCAGTAGATCAGTAACGATAGCTTGGAAAACACCAAACCGAGTAATGATATGATTGAATATGACCAATGTTGCATTTTTCCCGGTGTTATCGAATGTAGGCATCACCTCATCCCATTTAGTGAAATAATCCACAACTACGATGATGTATCCATGCCCCCCGACCGAGTGAGGGTTACATGTCATGAAGTCAATGCCCCATTTTGCGAAGGGACCAACGAAAACTACAACGTCTAAAGGAGTGGGATGAGATATTATTTTGTTATTATATGTTTGGCAATAATGGCATTTCTGGACAACAGTGATACAATATTTAAACAAAGAAGGCCAGAAGTATCATGATCATAAGATCTTTTGGGAAGTGGCATACCCAGACATATGACCGCCACATGCTCAAGAGTGACATTCATTCAAAGCTTTCTCAGCCTCATCATAAGTGAGACATCATCAAAAAATAAAGTCAATACCGCGGTGATAAAGAGTGTCATCGAGAATGATGTATTGACAGACTTGATACCGTATATGACGACGATCCATACTAGAAAGGTAGGGCTAGAAATTCTCAGTCTGGAGATAGATAATAATATCTCTGTACCAAATGTCATTAGAACTGATCATAAAAATGGATTCGTCAGGTAAGGAATCCTCTGCCACATTTTCCATCTCAGTGGAGGGAAGGTCACATATCAGTTTGGAGAAAACCAAAGATTTCTTAGACTTAGTGCATTCAAACTCTAAGTCGAACTCCTGGAGAATCACTATCCATTTGGAGTACTTTCCCCCTAGCAATTGGCACGTAAGGATACGCTGCATAGGGTTGCAATCGGAAATAACAATGGTCCTGCATAATAGGATAAACTGACGAAAGAGTTGGAAAGCTTGAACAGCTGCTAAGGCCATTTTCTCCACATGTAGGTATTTGTCTTTGGTGGTCATGAGACTCCGACTCAAATAGTAAATTACATGTTCATCATGCGGATCATCTTCTTGGACTAAAACCATTGCAATGGTAGAGTCTGAAGCAACGAGGTAGAGGAAATAGTCTCGACTATAATCCGGTGGGAAAAGAAGTGTTGTATGGGTTAAGGAAAGTTTCAAAGCTTCAAAGGATTTGTTGGTAGTATCATCCCATACAAACTCATAAAAATTCTTCAATAGTTGAGTAAATCCTAGCGTTAAATCAACATAATTGGGAATGAATTGACGCAAAAATTTTGCCTTCCCTTGCAAACTTTGAAGCTGGCGTAGTGTGGAAGGAGGAGGTAAATTAAGGATAGTCTCAACCTTCAAAGGGTCCACCCTAATTCCATGAATTGACACAATAAAACCAAAAGTCGGTCGGACTCCACACAAAAAACACATTTGTGTGGGTTCAAACGTATACGATAGAAACGATAGTGAATGAAAATGGCTCGGAGGTGTTCCAGGTGATCTTGGAAACGCATGGAATGTGTCGGTAGATCATCGATATACAGTTGTCAGATGTGCTTGATATCATGAAAATCATAATACATGGTGCGTCAAAAGGTTGTACCAACATTCTTCAAACTGAAAGGCAGTTTCTGGTAGGCAAAGGTACCCCAAGGACAAATGAAAGAAGTCTTGTGTTGATCCACGGGAAAAATATTAATCTGATTATAGCCGGAGAAACCATCCATTAAAGAGAATATTTCACTCTCGGTGCAATCGTCAATGATCTGGTCAATGAAGGGGGTTGGAAAATTGTCCTTAGGACAAGATTTATTGATATCCCTATAATCTACACATACACAGATCGTGCCTTGTTTCTTATTTATCGGGACTAGATTGGATACCCAATTGGTTAAAGCCACAAGATAAATAAAGCCATCCTTAATAAGTTTTTCAACTTCAAGCTTGATAGCAGTGGATTTATAAGGATGGACTAGGTGAAGTCTCTACCGGACTAGTTTAGCGTCCGAGTAGGTCTTAATTTCATGCACAATAATATCGGGATCAATACCTGACATCTCTTCATAGCTCCAAGCGAAAAATCCATGGAATTCTTGAAAAATGGATTTATAAGTGACGACCTCATCAACAGAACATGAGGCTTTGATGTGAACATTTTCAATGACTCTAGGTTTAATGGATATGTCAAGAGGAATAGTGGGAGAAATGTTACTCAGGTTCCCTTCATATAGTACATTGTGTGTTGACGTGGGAACAGAGGAAATGACAACAACGGTCGATGGAGTCAAAATCCGTTGGTAACTCTCGATGGTGTGCTGCTCTAGGAAGAGAATGGAATGATGATGTCCATTGTCCCAGGGGGTGTCTTCCATAGACATGATTGACATGATCATATCATCGGTAGGAAAAACCATGTGAAACAGATCAGGAGATGAATCACAGAGAGAGGGAGTAGAAGGAATTGTCGATTGAATGGCTTGGTAAGCGGATTCAACTAGACTTAAGGGAATTTGTTCACCATAGTGAAGATAATCACCAGGATCAGGTACTATCCATGGGACATGAGACGCAGGGGTTTCACGAACAAAGGTGGAAATCATGTTGATTGAGGCGACAAAAGGAGGTGGAATATCGGGTGGTGGGATGGAGAATGTACCCATCAATGTTGAATCTTTTAGAAGACCCACACAAAAATTCTCATACCCAGAAGGTGTCTTTAAGATAAAGGTTACATTTCTAGTATGGGAATCAGAATAAAAAAAGGCTAGTTGGTTTATAGTAATGACCTTTCCTTGGTGTGGGAAACATACTACATGGAAAAGGGTAGGCACAACTACATGCATGGAATCAATCCAGCTACGAGCAAGTAAGAGGTTATAATCAAGAGGCACATCAAAGACCTTGACTGATTTTCCTTCCAACGTAATAGACAAAGAGGGGAGAACACCGTAGGGCTTAAAACCAGAACCATTGAAGACCTTAAGTGTATTGTGTGATTCGGTGATGAGAGGAGAGCCAATGGATTTCCAACAAGTAACAAACATAACGCACATCGAGGCTCCCTAGTGAAAGCAACACAAACCAACCGAAGTGAAAGCAACAATAGTATAATCAATGAAAACTTATGCATGTGATCAAGGAATCATATGATAAAATGAGAATGATTTTATGGGAAAGAAACATGCCACTGTATTATATTAAGTAAAAGTGGAAGATACAACCAAACAACCTTGATGTTGCAAGGTTCCCTTTCGATGGCCCTTTGATACAACACACACACTTGCTCCAAACTTGCATGAAGAAGATCCACACTAACTTGATGGATTGAAATGAAGCCTTCAAGCATCAACTAAAGTATAATTCTTCACATAATTCTTAGCCTATTCCTTCATTAACCTTTAATTCCTTGCTTAACCTTTTCCATGAGAAATCCATCCTTATATAGGAGAAAGAGAGATGGTTGAAGAGATTAGGATGATCCCACCAAATCAGAGAAGCGAGTAGGATCCCAACCATATGGATGCCACCTCATATTCTAGAATATTCCCTTCTAGAAATTTCGTGAACCTCGACCTTTTCTTAGTCTTTCAACATCGCCGCACCCTGGCTATAGGACAGCTTGCTGAAACATTTCAAACCAGTTTCAAGGAAGAATGTGGCGATCAGGCATTGTATCACCCTACATATAGTGCAGCCTGCGACTATTTTCTTTAATAGGGTTTTGTAGAAGAGGAAGCCAAACACTTTTCTCATGAAGAAAGGTTATTTTTGGAACATGAACACATGCTGTAAAAGGATCACTGGGGTGACATCTCCTCACTAGGAGCCACTTATTGGTATGCAATCAAAATTGAGCAGAGATTCAAGGTGGAGTAAGTGATATTTTGGGTTTTCAAATATTCCACAATAGAAGCATGGAAAAGGAAACCCTAACTCACAAAAAAAGGAAAAATCAGGAAGAGTCAATCTCAAGAAAATCAGTCCAAGCAACTGGCTAAGAAGGGCGATGGGAAGTCTAAGAAAGACACTAGAAGGTGGTGTGAGTTCCACAAACGCCCTTGGCACAACACCGATGATCATYACTTTAAATAGTCATTGGTATCCGAAGTTGAAGAAAAATAATCATAACCTAACTTGGACTATGATTCAGAGCATAATAAAGGGAAATAGATCATCGATGCAAAATCGATTGCTACCATCRCGACCAAAACAACACAACTAGAAGAACCAGAGGATCCTAAGGAGGGGGAGTGCCTTTTCCACTCACATATGTGGGTAGAGGGGACCCCACTCCATTTCATTGTTGATAGCGAGAGTCAAAAGAACCTGATCTCATCTGAGGTTGTCAAGAGATTGAAGCTACCAATGATGCCACACCACCAACCATACACCATCATATGGTTGATCCCAGGATGAGACATTCACGTCAGCCAACAATTCCTCTTTTCCTACGACATCAAGTCCTTCAAGGATGAGTTATTGTGTGATGTTTCCCCACTTGAAGTCTATGATGTTATTTTAGGACAATCATATATTTGGAAACATCACGTTATCTATGAGTCTCGGCCCCGTAGTGTCATTATTACTCTGGGAGGTCAAATCTACAAGGTACCAGAGGTATCTCTAACTATTTCCACTTCATCGATCTTGGTAAAACAGTTTCACAAAGTAATCATTTAGACCACAAAATTTTCCCTCTTCACAATCTAGTCAAAAGGTGAACAGAAGGTCACTGCAACCACTACAGCCTTAGTGCAAGACCTTTCTATCCAACAGAAG
>JASDQU010101311.1:100351-132706 GCA_032191745.1 Picea mariana
CCACATGTAACATTTCACATCACCCATAGTATGTTGCGCATGGACGAAATTGTGGGGAATGTTGTTCCTGAGTTTATACTTTAAGGCTATAAAGTATACCGTCAAGGCATCCGTAAAGGTAGGTAATTAAAGGGTAAGAATCAAAATGAAAGATAAATTAGAGTTGGTTTCTCAACTGTCTCTGTCTAGCTTCTTGTTGTTCTTAGATGCTGATATCTCTCTCAATAGCTGCCCATGAATGTTCTAATTCAACCCGGTTAGTTGCTGTTTGCAGAATAATATTAAACAGGTTTAAAGCAATGCTAGTTTGATCTTGTAGACCCAATTCTATGTTGGGCTGTCTATTATTTGGGACAATCACGGAAAATAAAGTTTTATTTAAATATGAAAAGTTTGAAGATTTGTTGCTTTAGTTTTTAAGGGATGAAAAGAGAAAAAGAGTTTTGGAATTCAAAATAATAGCATACTAACAATTGAGGCCGTTTCCTGTACTTGAAACAATTTTAAGAATAGTAAAATAACAAAGTAGTACTGCTGTGAAAATATGAGGCTTTAATCACAAAAGAATCTCATATTGTAACAGGAGATAAAGAGAAAAATGAGATTTCTAATGAAGTGTCAATATAATCATTCAAATGACCTACAGGTCTTGAAATTGCTGATAGCAATCACAGAGGAAAAAATGTAAATAATTTAATAACCAAATCAATTCAAACTACAATAGATGTGTGAAATAAACTTATAGTTGATCATTCATTAGAAAAAATGTAAGAAGAAAACTATTGAAAAATATTGGAAATAGGGTAAAGAACACATAGCTTCAAGTTGACAGAATTCAGAATCTCATCTGTATTATTTATATCACAATGGATCAAAATTTTTTAATACAATCGCTTCTCCTCAAAACAAAAAGCCCTTTTTCAATCTAGTGAAAATATATTTATACATGATCACCAAATATCTTCCCATTGGTGATTAACTAACTTCCTAAGACTATGGTTACATGAATGAACAATGTCAAACCGTTTACATCTCTATTCTAACTGATTTTTTTATTTCAATAATGAAAATATACAAAACAATATTTCATGTCTGCGTTGACGAACTTCCTTCTTCTGTCTTAATATAATGAATACATTTTCCCAAAAACTTCACCAAAACTCTGGGAGCTTCTGGTATATCTTTTGCCTCAAATATGAAGAATCTTTTATATAGTTCGGGCAGACGATCTTCAATTATCTTCCTTGTAAACTTAATAGTTTGCAACTTTAAGTTCGGCATCACTGTCCATTTGTTAATTTTGGTGACATTGATTACCTTTATTTTTGGGATCTCCACTTGCATTTCCTCCAGATATTCCTTGAATCTTAGCTGGTGCTTGACAATGTTAATTTCTCCTAATAACCCCAAACAGTTGTTTTTTCCAATGTTCAAAGAAGCTTTTTCTAAAAGATCAAAAATTCCTTGACAATCATCATTGACCTCTCTGGTTATTCTTTTGTTTTCTGCAAGGTATGCCTCCCACACCTTAAGTATTACATCTCCTTTAACTTGCTCTGAAATAGATCATTTTTGAATCTTTTCGACCTCCTCCTTTGTNTTGTTTTTTCCAATGTTCAAAGAAGCTTTTTCTAAAAGATCAAAAATTCCTTGACAATCATCATTGACCTCTCTGGTTATTCTTTTGTTTTCTGCAAGGTATGCCTCCCACACCTTAAGTATTACATCTCCTTTAACTTGCTCTGAAATAGATCATTTTTGAATCTTTCCGACCTCCTCCTTTGTTGAAAGGTCCATTGCTTTTTGGAAAGTCATCCTGGATACTTTCACTTCTCTTTCTTTCAGGAGAATGTTCTCCAAAGCTTTACTTGTTTCCTGAAAGTAATTCTGAATCAATTCCAGGTTTAAAAACACTCCCTGTTGTTCCTCTTCTATCTTCAAATGTATTCCCAATACCTGGGCCTAGAAAATTTCAAGCTCTACCACTTGATTTGAAATGGAACTAATCTGATATTGTAATTGTTTATTTATTTCTTCTTGCTTTAGGACCCGTGCCTGAGTGACCTGTATTTTATGATTTGCTTCCTCTAAGCTTGCCTTTAGTGTGTGAATCTCTTGAATGTCATTCAATCTAGCTCATTCTAGACCCTTTTTTATCCCCCAACTGATATTTCTTTCAGTCTCCTTTAATTGATCCTGTAGCTGAGCTATCATCTGTTCTTTCTGCTCCAACATAGTTGTCAAACTACCCAGAGAGTATAAATTTGTCGATGCTAAGGCTCCCATTGTGCCTGCTATCTCTGTAGTGAATTCTCCTTCTTTAAGTTTTTGTCCATCTATAATGATTTTGTGATTTTTAATCATCATATCTCCTCTAGGATGCATTTCTTGTTTTAGGATAGCCTTTCTCTTCTTACTGAAAAAAAATTGGAAGGATGAATCTCATCTCTAGAAATAGGCTCAAGATCACTTACGTATAGAGCTCTGTCATGGGGGTTTCCATAAGTAGATTGCAATGGAGTCAAGGAAGTAATGGGACTTCCAAGTTCTGTAGATGCTGTTCCTCCTACTTTTTTTGGAAAACTCTCAGGAATTTATAAGGGTGTTTCCAACTCCTTTCCTTTCCATGTCTCTGATTTTTCTGTCTGAGGGACTCCTGTTTCCTGTGAAGGCATTTCACTCTCCTTCATTTTCCCCTTTATATTAGATTTTTCATGTACATATATTTCAAAGCCTAGGGGAGGCCCTTCCTGCTCTGGAGGAGGAGTCGTGGATTCACCTTGCAAAATTTTTGGAAAACAACTTCACTTGTGACTTTGGAAGGATATAAACCATTCTACAAGTTGGGTGATAAGGCTCATACCCTGTTCAGTAACTCTTCATAAGTTTTAACCTCCTTGAATATATCATCATAAAAAGATTGTTCATGTTCATAAGATTTCAAATTACAGTGCATCAAATGTCTGCTTACTAATTGATAAGGGTCATGCTTTCTATGCTCAATATCTACTAGTTTAATCTCCTCTAATGCCTCGGCTTCCACCTTAGAATGGCCAAGGTTTAGTAATAAAAATTTCCCAACATACACAGGGAAGATTGGCCAGGATTTCTTTTGAAAGTGTATCCTTCTGAAGCTTCTTCTAAAAAGGGCACCCATTCTGCAGGAAAATGGTAGGGATCCTTTTTCCCCAAAAGTCTACACAACATAATGGCTACATAGACCATGTATTCGTTCAAAGATGATGTTGCATAAACCCCATGGGTATTGGCCCTAAAATTTGATGGACATATCCACCATTCTCTAATTAAATCGGGATAAGTTCGGTCTGCTTGAGTACACTCTTTCCTTTGAATTTTAGCTAAAAACTTGGCATTAAAAGTGTACTTATGATTTGGTGAGAGCTTATAAATTACTTGTATATCTTCTGGCCTGAATGAGCTGACAACGACCCCTTGATTATTTAAAATGATCCTCGTCAGAATATCAAACTTTTCCAAGGCCCATTTGATCATGTCATTGTATGCCATGAGCCGAGGGCGTGCCACTATCTTATGAAGCTCTGATTCTGCTACATCCTGTAAGTGATTTTCAGAGTTAGTGGGAGAATTCTTAATTTCATATTCCAGGAATTCAGAGATTTGTGTCCAAGATTTAATTGAGTCGATAGCGTGTGGTATAGTGTCAAATATGACATCTCCTTCTTGTGTATCTTCACTCTTCTTTGGTGCTTTCTTTGGTGCCATCACTTTAAGTTAGATGGAAAACCTGTCATAGAGAAAGAGTGTATGAGATTGGATGAATGTGTCTTACGCTTGATAGTATGAAACATAATATGTTGAGAAACACAAACCTTCAAATTCTCTTTTAATTCATTTAATGATGAAGGGACTGAAGCAACTGAGAAGAATTCAATATATTTAATGCAGTAGATATTTAGTAAGATACGCATTAGTGTCACATATCACCAGTTTTCTTTATTTAAGTGGCCGCATTTTGGCACTTTTGAATTCAAAATTCAGGACATTTCATTCAATCGGAAATCGAAACGTGAACAAAACCTAAAAAAATTGATTTTCATTAATCATGCTTTCAAAACAAATTTAATTTAGACTAAACACAGATTAAGAGTCAAGATTTCATGTTTTGGGATTTCAGGGATCGAGTTGACAAGAGGTATGTTATCACTGAATCCCGATTTCCGAAATCGTGAAATTACGACAAGATTAAATTAGGACTTAAATTCGTTTTAGAAAAATAATTGATCAGTATTAAGCGTTTCGAGATTTCGAGGATCGTGTTGACAGGAAGTATGTCATCGATGAATCCCGATTTCATAATTTGCGAAATCATTAACTTAAGCCGTGAATTTTTGTTTTAGTGAATTAATTAATAAGGATTAAGGATTGACCTCCAAAACAAAATTAATTTCGACTAACACAGATTTTGAGTCGGGATTTCACGTTTTGGGATTTTGGGGATCGAGTTGACAAGAGGTATGTTATCGCTGCATCCTGATTTCTGAAATAGTGATACGACTAATTTACTTTTAATAATTATTTACTTCAACTTTTCGGGAAATCGGGGATCAGGATTTCCCAATTCGATATGTATTAAAACCTATGTTTTTAATAAATCCCGAATCCCAAAAACCCCTTTTTTATTAGTCTGATTTTTTGGTTTTTATTATTATTAGAATAAAATCTGTCAGGATTTCGGTACCGGCCTTTTAGAAATGAAAGTGAGGGTTATGCTTCTTGAAAAGCCGNTATTTACTTCAACTTTTCGGGAAATCGGGGATCAGGATTTCCCAATTCGATATGTATTAAAACCTATGTTCTTAATAAATCCCGAATCCCAAAAACCCCTTTTTTATTAGTCTGATTTTTTGGTTTTTATTATTATTAGAATAAAATCTGTCAGGATTTCGGTACCGGCCTTTTAGAAATGAAAGTGAGGGTTATGCTTCTTGAAAAGCCGAAACTCGAAAAAGGAAGGCTTTAGTCTTGAGATTAAAAAATTTTAAAATATGTTTTAACATAGGCTCCAATTGGGGACCTCGTCTCCCTGTGGGACGAGGAGAATGTGTAGACTTAGTGCCTTTATTGGGTTAATGGAGTCAAGGGCTTATCTCTGTAGAAATTGCTAATGAAGGGAATACAGAGGGAAAAGAGATTTCATCCTTACTTTTGAAAATCTTTTCAAAACTCTCATTTGTTGTAAACTCAGTTGCAGTCCCATTTATGATCTTCTCCTTCTCATTACTGAAATTAAGTTAGCGTTAAGATGATCAAAACAATCCTAGGAAACCCAACAGATTTTGTGGCTTTCGGCTTGCATCAAACAAAGCAAAATTCATATTTTTGATTGGGGAGACCTGTTTGGACTTGGGATGCAGATCCAGTTTCGAAAAAACTGGTAACTAGAGTAGAGTGATATTTAAGTATGACAACCTTACAGATACCTCAGATATTGCTTCACTTCCAGTGAGCCTGTTCAGTACCCCGGTGAAGTTATCTGTCCCTTTTTACTGAATTTCCTTTCACCACTTTGAATCCTAATTATGCATTTAACCTCAGATATTGCTTCACTGCCAACGAGCATGTTCAGTACCCTGGTGAAGTTATCTATCCCTTTTTACTAAGACGAGGGCAATCATTTAAATGAATTTCCTTTCATCGTCTTTTGGACTAGATGGGGGCAATCAAATATTAATTTCCTTTCACCATCTGTCTTATATTTTACTTTTTGAATACGAAGTGGGGGAAATCAATGGTACTTAATATACCAGGGATGGTATCTGTGTAAAAATTGCAGTGGAGGTTTGTCAACTTGTTTTGATTACTCTATACCAACCTTCTCTTAACTTTCAAAACACCTTAGTTCGCAGAGAAAAGGGGAAGATTAATTCCAGGGGTCTTCCTTCGAGAAAGCTTAAATCCTTAGAAAACTGTTAAGAAACCTAGGAGAGTCAGGATCGTCCTAAGCATAACTTTGTTTAGTCGGAGAGTGAGGAGTTATGAGGAATGGTCTACCTTTTAAGAACTATTTTCAGCTTCAAAAGTTAAGACATAATCTCTTCTCCCTCTGTGGGAAACCTAGAAAGCAGCTTGGTTTTTTAAGAAGACAAAATTGTGGGTAGGAAGGGGAGACATAGAAAAACTTGGAAATCGAAAAACAGAGGTCATAAATTGAACCCAACTCTTGGAACTCTTTCTCGGAGACGCTTTTCATTTTTTTTGTTTATTTTAAATACCTCTTATCTTATTCTAGGTGAAACTCTTAGGGCCTAGATTTTGAAATCATTCTTTTAGTGACCTATCACACTTACGAGACAATCATCGCACTTTTTATAAAAAACCTTTGTTTGAAAAAAATAGACTTTTCTGGAATTCACACCTTTACCTTACCATTTTTGTTCTCTTTTGAAATAACGTAAAATCTTATTTATCACCTATTTTCGACAAATTTATCTTCTGCTATAAGGCTGTCTGTTTGCTACTTTCACTTGTCGCGCTGCAAGACGGGATCCTGTAAAGGAACATAATGAAGAGTATCAGGGCTTTTAAAAGATTTGAATACATTGAAAATTTTATCTCCCTATTTCTAGAAAAACATTAACCTATTTTTATTTTTATTTTTATTTTGAAAGTAGACTTACTAAAGAAAATTATGAAATAAAAAGAAAAATCAAACGGTATATATAGTGGGAATTTTGAAAATCAATTATTCCATATAGTGTTTTAAATAACACCCATTGATAGGGGCATTGAGGACTTTACCATCCAAATTCTCTAACATAAATCAATTTTTTCCTTCAGGAGCTATTACCTTGAACGGTCCGTACCAGATGTGATCGAATTTACCATGTTTTTTCGAGTCTTCCTTCCTTGCATCCCATTTTAAAACCAAAACTCCCGAGAGAAAATCTCTGTCTTTGGCTTTACGATCGAATAGCGTTTTCATGTCATCCCGATATTTCTGCAACCTTTCATCCACTTCGGCCCTGTGCTGTTGGACTTCAATCAGCTGATTTATCCTTCTTGTGACAAGATTTGGTTCTTACTTCTCATCTTTCCAAAGTTTCATTACAGGAAGCGCTAGATTTATAGGTAACACTACATCTATACCGTATACCATTTGGAAAGGAGAAGTGCCTATAGACTTTTTCGTGCCTATCCGATTTTCCCACAGAGCGTATTTTAAATGCACATGCTAGGATTTCTTGTTTTCGGTCACCACTTTCTTAATTATATTGATTAAGCTCTTGTTTGAAGACTCAGCCAACCCATTTCCTTGGGGGTAATACGTAGTGGAATGACCAAGCACAATATTATATTTTTGGCAGAAACTGACCATAGCCATAGATTTAAAGGCCCGAGCATTATCTGTGACTATCTTTCGGGGGCAGCCGAATCTAGATAAAATATTCTCTTCTAAAAAATCTATTACCACCGAATCTGTAGCCTTTCTGGTTGGGATAGCCTCCACCCATTTGGTGAAGTAATCTGTTGTAGTTAGGATCCATCTATGCTGAGTGCTAGAATGAGGATTAATTTCTCCTATGAAATCTAATCCCCATTGCTGAAAAGGAGCTTCCATTTTGACTGGAACCAATGGCATCGCTGGGAGCTTATGTTTACCTGTGAACAATTGGCAAGGGTTGCAAGTTCGAACCTGGGCATTGACGTCCGAGAAAAGTTTGGGCCAATAATACCCTGCCCTCAGGATCTTATAAGCCATTTCCCTCCAGGCGTGGTGTCCTCCACATACTTCTTCTTGAAATTGGCTTATAACCTTTTCTGTTTTTTATTCAACCAAACAAACCAACAGAAAGCCAAGTGGGTCCTTCCAATGCAATTGTCTTTCGGATATATAGTATTTAAATGCATGCAACTTCAATGTTCTAGCTTTGGATGGGGGTAAGTCACTTGGGCACTTCAAAGTCAACAGGTAGGACACTATGTCTTTGTACCAATTTGATGAAGCAAATTTCTCTTCGATTCTGATTTCAACTATTTGTTTATCAAGTTCATTCATGTCCACACACTCTTCTCTTCTCTGTAAGCCATTTATCCCGAGAGCTCTGAAATTTGATTCAGCTAAGAGTTTAGCTAAACCCTACCCCTTCACTAGTTTCGTTGGTTTAATCTCCAAATCGAATTCTTGAATTTTGGCAAGCCACCATCCTCTTTTTCCATCACTGTCAGACTGAACCAAAATATCTTTTACGGAGCTAGTGGATATGTATGCAATCACCTTAGAATGCAACACATAGGTTCTGAAATCCTTTAACACCTTCACCATAGCATATGCTTGTTTTTCCATTATATTATATCTAAGTTCGACATCTTTAAGACTTTTTCTGAAAAAGGCTATCAGTTGCTCGAAACCTTCTTCATTTTTTTGGAGGAGAACCGTGACGAGTGTGTGTTCAGAGGCGAATGAGAAAATAAGAAAATCCTTTAGATAATCAGGGCTTGCTAGTACAGGTGCCTCGCTTATAACCTTTTTGATGCGGGAAAATGATGCTTTGGCCTCTGCTGTCCATTTCACTTCACTATTTTTCTTTAACATATCTGTGATCAATTTCGCGATTTCAACAAAGTTTGGAATAAATCTTCTTAAAAAATTTATTTTTCCTAAGAATGATTGAATCTCTTTTACATTCCTAGGAATATTTATTATGTCTATAGCTTCAACTCTTTTAGGGTCAATTCTAATTCCATATCGAGACACAATATGGCCCAAAAGTTTACCTTCTTGCATAGCGAAGTGAGACTTTTTGGGGTTTAAAGACAAACCAAATTTGCGTCATTTTTAAAACGTCTGCTTGAGATGTATCAGATGATCTTCATCAGATTTAGAAAAAACGGTTAGATCATCAAGATAGATAACCACAAATTTGTCTCTTTCGCCAATGAAAGTGATATCCATAGCCTATTGGAAAGTAGCACCTGCATTCATCAAACCAAAAGGCATCTTATCATAAATAAATGTACCCCAAGGGGTGGTAAAGGCTATATTTTCTTTATCATGTTCACAGACGACGATTTGATTATACCCGGAAAAGTTGTCGATCATTGACATCCTATTTGCCCCAACTACTTTTTCTAAAACATGATCCATTTTGGGTAGGGGGTAATTATCTTTGAGGGATGACTTATTAAGATTTCTGAAATCGACACACAATCTAATTTCCCCATTTTTCTTTCTAACCGGGACCAGGTTTGCTACCCAATCTGAGTATCTCAGTGGTACGATTATCTTTGCATCTAAGAGCTTTTTGACTTCCTTTTCGATCACAAGAACTAAAATAGGATTAATTTGTCTGAGTTTTTGTCTAAAGGGTTTGACACCAGGTTTCAGGGGTATCTTATGTTCGATCACAGAGGTGTCATAGGTTCTCAGCTCTTCATATGACCAAGCGAAAACATCTTTGTACTTTCTAAGAAAATCTGCGTATTTATTTTTGGTTTCAGGGGATAGATACTTGGATAGCTTCACCAACTGAGGGTTTTATTTAATACCTATGTCACAGTCTTCAACTTCTTCAGGTTGAGGCTGTAGAGTGGATTTTGAAGGGATATCATCTTGATTGAATAATCTTTCCAAGGGAATCAGACCCTTGGGGATCTGGTTATTTTTAAGAACAAGCATTCGATGATTCATGATTTTATCATGGAACTCTTGAGGATCCTCCCCTTCCTGCATGATCCAAATAGGATCGTTTTGGTTTTCTTGGTCAACATGCATTTATGCAAACTCGTTTATAGATTCCAAAAATTTGCGAAGCTGTTCATCATCCTCAAAGACTTGCCAATGCTGTATGTTATTCAATACAGAAGGTCGGTGCCTCATTTGTATGTGGTACTTTAGTTTAAATGTGGTGGGAGGTGTGAAATTTGAGGCTGCCTTGGCTAACGCATTAGCCTGTTGGTTTTCATTTCGAGGAATGAAATGAAATTTGACAGAGGAGAAGAAATTTTCGATTAGATCCCAGACACAAATCCTGTAGGACCTCAACCTAGGATGTTTGGCCTGGTACTATCGATTTACTTTTTTAATGATTAGCTCAGCATCACCAAAGACTTCGAGGTTTTTTATTTTCATTCTCCTGGTAGCTTCTAGCCCTAACACTAAGGCTTCATACTCGCATACATTATTTGTGAAGTCCACATTCCACTGAAGCCTATATGAAAAGGGGATTACAAATTGATCATCAGGAGCCACAAGGAGTGTTTTCCCAGCTCCAGATCCAAGGAAAGATGAAGCACCGTCAAAATACATCTTCCATACACCAGTACTATATACATTTTTTTTAATTTTTTCTTTTTCAGTTTTTTCTTCTGTACAACTTTCGTCTATATCTACTTCAAAATCATCATCAATAGATAATATACAATTTTCTAAATCTTGGTTAGCAATATATACAGGGTGGTTGTTCAAGTTATGTGGGTCACCTACCATGAATGCCAACCTAGTTTCTCTGTAAAGACGTGTGTATTGTCCCCCAAATACTGGAATTGTAGCATATGTCATGTCAAGCTGGAGAGATCCCCCAAGTTTCGCATCCCATGACCTAGATAATAGCATACCATATTTAGGAGGGATATCAGCGACTACTACGTCCATGAGAATGCTTTTAGTGRGTATTTGTGCCAGATTGACCACCAGGTCYTTAATCATACCTATGCATTTGACCTTTCTTGAATTAAATGAATATAAGTCTCCATATGGCCTGGTGATTTCGAGACCTAACTTTTCCATAATGGATTTTGGCATCACATTGTGGGTGGGCAATAGTGTCTCTCGCACCTTCAAAATGTGGACCAAAAAATATGTTTGGCTTGTCATCTTCTAAGTTGATGACATCGGCTTGGCTTTCGTCTTCTGAAAAGCTAATCATCTTAGCAATTTGTTTTCTGTATATAGGATTTTTGTCCAATTCAACAAGTGGGATAGGGATTTTGATTTTATTTATTTCATTTTCTAGATTAAAATTTCCCAGGACCTTGTTTCTCTCTATGTTTGGGGCCTCCATTTCTTTCTTTTTATCTTTTCTTTGTGGTGTGGACTTGGTTTCAGTCACAGGATCATGTGTTTTCTCAACAGGTGTTCCTACTGACTTTGACTTGACAGGCTGTGTGTCAGTGGTTTGGTTTTTTGCAGTTTTTTTCTCAGCAACCTTTGGAGCTGCTTCATCAGTTTCGCCTCTAGGCAAAATCTTTTTTGTTGGGGCGGTTGGAATACTCTTGTTCCTAGGTCTCAAATTATATTTCTCATGAAGTTCGACAATAATATCATCTGCAATACCCTGATAGGACAAATCTTCAGATGTATCGTTGCTAACATGGTCTTCCGATCTAATTTCCTTATTTAAGGAATTTTCGTAATCTTGTCTCGATAAATAAGGTGATTTATTATTGTTTCCAAGATTATTAATATCCTCATCAAACTCTTCAAAATATTCTAGGTCTTCTTCTCCAATGAAGTTTTCACCTTTGAAGGGGGTTGGAATTTTTTGATCTTCATTTTTTATTATTTTCTGTGGGGCCTGAGGATCATGATTCCTTCTAAAATCCTTCCTAGGAAAATTATCCCTTTTTGATTTATCTATTTCCATTTTTGAGATCTTATTTGAAATTTCTCTAATTAACCTAGCCATCTCATCTATTTTATCTCCCGAGGATTTACCCGATCCTGAGGATCCACCTTGTTCTTTGAATTTCCTATTTTCTTTATTCTCGGTTTCTATTTTAGCTTTTAATTTCCCTGATGCCATCATGTTTGATTCAATCTCAAGAGCATCATATTGCATTTTCGTGAGATCTGTTGACCTCCTTTCTCTTAATTCACCTTTGTTGTGGGTTGAGAAGGTTTGACTTCAACTGATATTTTATTATATAACTTGTTAAATATTTGCGTGAATTCTAGAATAGATTCCGAGTTTTTATTTCTAAGGGCTCCGAATTTAGTTAGGTAATAGAAGTGGTCCCTCCTCTCCCCCCATTTTCTAATAAATGCATTTTCAAGTTCTTCATAAGATCTTAGAGATCTGGCTGCTAAGGCTCGGAACCAGGTCCTCACCTGTCCTTTGAAAGTCTGAACGAGGAGCCTGGAATAGGAATCTTCATGTTCAATTCCGAGGATGTCGGCAAATTGGTTGAAGAAATTTATATGTTCTTGAGCAGTCAAATCTCCTTCCCCTATAAATTTTGGAAGGCTTTTCATATAGTTTTCTGGAAGGTCGTGTAGGGGGATAGGGAGGACAAGGGGGGCGTATCTGGTAGCTACCTTAGCGAAGATTCCAGGAAGCGACGCTTGACCGCCTGCTGGTCCTCCTGGGGCACCGCCCCCAGCTCCTGCGCCTCCATGTGCAACCATTAATAGATTATAGGTTGAAAATCGGAGTGTGTGAGAAGAGGGCTCATGGAAATCTGAGGAATATTCCTCAGGAAAAGAAAACGTATCGTATGATAGGGGAAGAGAGACAGATCTCTCAAGGGTTTCCTAAATGTTCAACTGCGTAAAAACAGGCTGACAAATAGTATGTATGGGCGAGATGATTCGTCTAAGAGATCTTCGTGATTTTAAAATCTTTTCCGGATCAGAGACTGGCAAGGTCTGCTTGTCATCCAGGTTCTTTCTAGTGTTCTTTCGGCTACTAGCCAGTTTACTTATTGTGGAGTCACCAAGTGAAAAAAAAAGGTAGCCTTAGAAGGTTTTCTATCTTTGTTCACTATCAAAGAAAGAAAGTGTCAATGTTGTTCTTCCCAGGGAAAAGTTTCGCTTCTTTGTTCCTCGACAATGGCACCAAAAAGATGTTGTTCCTGAGTTTATACTTTAAGGTTGTAAAGTATATCGTCAAGGCATCCGTAAAGGTAGGTAATTAAAGGGTAAGAATTAAAATGAAAGATAAATTAGAGTTGGTTTCTCAACTGCCTTTGTCTAGCTTCTCGATGTTCTTGGATGTTGATATCTCTCTCAATAGGTGCCCATGAATATTCTAATTCAACCCAGTTAGTTGATGTTTGCAGAATAGTATTAAACAGGTTTAAAGCAATGCTAGTTTGATCTTGTAGACCCGGTTCTATGTTGGGCTGTCTATTATTTGGGACAGTCATGGAAAATAAAGTTTTATTTAAATATGAAAAGTTTGAAGATTTGTTGCTTTAGTTTTTAAGGGATGAAAAGAGAAAAAGAGTTTTGTAACTCAAAATAATAGCATAATAACAATTGAGGTCATTTCCTATACTTGAAACAATTTTAAGAATAGTAAAATAACAAAGTAGTACTGCTGTGAAAATACGAGGCTTTAATCACGAAAGAATCTCATATTGTAACAGGAGATAAAGAGGAAAATGAGATTTCTAATGAAGTGTCAATATAATCATTCAAATGACCTACAGGTCTTGAAATTGTTGATAGCAATCACATAGGAAAAACTGTAAATAATTTAATAATCAAATCAATTCAAACTACAATAGATGTGTGAAATCAACTTATAGTTGATCATTCATTAGAAAAGACTTAACAAGAAAAATATTGAAAATTATTGGAAATAGGGTAAAGAACACATAGCTTCAAGTCGACAGAATTCAGAATCTCATCTGTATTATTTATATCACAATGGATTGAAAATTTTTAATACAATCGACTCTCCTCAAAACAAAAAGCCCTTTTTCAGTCTTGTGAAAATATATTTATACATGATCACCAAATAATTTCCCGTTGGTGATTAACTAACTTCATAAGACTACGGTTACATGAATGAACAATGTCAAACCGTTTACATTTCTATTCTAACTAATTTGTTATTTCAATAATGAAAATATACAAAATAGTATTTCATGTCTATGTTGACAAACTTCCTTCTTCTGTCTTAAGACAGTGAATACATTTTCCCAAAAACTTCACCAAAACTCTGGGAGCTTCTGGTATATCTTTTTCCTCAAATATGAAGAATCTTTTCTGTAGTTCGGGTAGACGATCTTCAATTATCTTCCTTGTGAACTTAATAGTTTGCAACTTTAAGTTCGGCATCACTATCCATTTGCCGATTTTGATGACATTGATTACCTTTATTTTTGGGATCTCCACCTGCATTTCCTCCAGATCTTCCTTGAATCTTAGCTGGTGCTTGACAATGTTAATTTCTCCTAATAACCTCGAACAATTGTTTTTTCCAATGTTCAAAGAAGCTTTTTCTAAAAGATCAAAATTTCCTTGACAATCATCATTGACCTCTCTGGTTATTCTTTTGTTTTTTGCAAGGTCTTCCTCCCACACCTTAAGTATTACATCTCCTTTAACCTACTCTGAAATAGATAATTTTTGAATCTTTTCGACCTTCTCCTTTGTTGAAAGAGCCACTGCTTTTTGGAAAGTCGTCCTGGCTACTTTCACTTCTCTTTCTTTCAGAAGAATGTTCTCCAAAGCTTTACTTGTTTCCTGAAAGTAATTCTGAATAAATTCCATATTTAAAAACACTCCCCGTTGTTCCTCTTCTATCTTCAAATGTATTCCCAATACCTAGGCCTGGAAAATTCAAGCTCTACCACTTGATTTGAAATGGAACTAATCTTATCTTGTAATTGTTTATTTGTTTCTTCTTGCTTTAGGACCTGTGCTTGAGTGACCTGTATTTTCTGATTTTCTTCCTCTAAGCTTGCTTTTAATGTCTGAATCTCTTGAATGTCATTCAATCTAGCTTGTTCTAGACCCTTTTTTATCCCCCAACTGATATTTCTTTCAGTCTCCTTTAATTGATCCTGTAGATGAGCTATCATCTATTCTTTCTGCTCCAACATAGTTGTCAAACTACCCATGGAGTATAAATTTGTCGATGCTAAGGTTCCCATTGTGCTTGCTATCTCTGTAGTGAATTCTCCTTCTTTAAGTTTTTGTCCATCTATAATGATTTTGTGCTTTTTAATCATCATATCTCCTCTAGGATGCATTTCCTGTTTTAGGATAGCCTTTCTCTTCTTACTGAAAAAATAATTGGAAGGAGGAATCTAATCTCTAGAAATAGGCTCAAGATCACTTACGTATAGAGCTCCCTCATGGGGGTTTCCATAAGTAGATTGCAATGGAGTCAAGGAAGTAATGGGACTTCCAAGTTCTGTAGATGTTGTTCCTCCTACTTTTTTTAGAAAACTCTCAGGGATTTCTAAGGGTGTTTCCAACTCCTTTCCTTTCCCTGTCTCTGATTTTTCTGTTTGAGGGACTCCTGTTTCCTGTGAAGGAATTTCACTCTCCTTCATTTTTCCCTTTCTATTAGATTTTTCCTGTACATCTGCTTCAAAGCCTGGGGGAGGCCCTTCCTGCTCTGGAGGAGGAGTCATGGATTCACCTTGCAAAATTTTTGGCAAATAACTTCGCCTGTGACTTTGGAAAGATATAAAACCATTTTGCAAGTTGGGTGATAAGGCCTGTACCCTGTTCAGTACCTCTTCATAAGTTTTAACCTCCTTGAATATATCATCATAAAAAGATTGTTCATGTTCATAAGCTTTCAAATTACAGTGCATCAAATGTATGCTTACTAATTGATAAGGGTCATGCTTTCTATGCTCAATATCTACCATTTTAATCTCCTCTAATGTCTCGGCTTCCACTTTAGAATGGCCAAGGTTTAGTAATGAAAATTTCCCGACATACATAAGGAAGATTGGCCAGGATTTCTTTTAATCTACCTTTAGCTCTATCCCAATACCACTTTTTACTATTTGATATGCTACCTCCCTCAATACCAGTCTGTCCGAGAGGAATTTTGGAAGTGCGTGAGGGGGAATTGAGCACCCATAAACCCTAATGTAAGAGAAGTTTTCTTCAACAAGCTAGTCAACTATTGCTTTGAGATTTTCTGAGACTACCTTAGGAATGTGAGGGGGTTCAAAGCCATAAATTTTTTTATGCATTGGAATTATTACGAAATGACAAATTTCATAAAATGCATCCTTAGAATTTTCTTCCCAAAGTGCAGAATGATATTCATGAATGGACTCGGGGCAAGTTATGTTCCAACTCCAATTCATCAGGGGAAATGGAGTCACAAAGAAAATCACATCCATGATGTATGCTGACATATAAAATGCCACTGGTTGACCTTTAGATTTTGCAACTCTGTAATTTGAAACTTCTTGTGCTAGGTTATCAGACAGAATCTTAGTCCAGTTGAAAGTGTATCCTTCTGAAGCTTCTTCTAAAAAGGGCACCCATTCTGCAGGAAAATGGAAGGGATCTTTTTTCCCGAAAAGTCTACACAGCATAATGGCTACATAGACCATGTATTCGTCCAAAGATGCTGTGGCATAAACCCCATGGGTATCGGCTCCAAACTTTGATGAACATATCCACCATTCTCTAATTAAATCGGGATAAGTTTGGTCTGCCTGAGTACACTCTTTCCTTTGAAATTCAGCTAAAAACTCGGCATTAATAGTGTACTTAGGATTTGGTGAGAGCTTATACATTACTTGTATATGTTCTGGCCTGAATGAGCCGACAACGATCCCTTGATCATTTAAAATGCTCCTCGTCGGAATATCAACCTTTTCTAAGGACCATTTGATCTTGTCGTTGTACGCCATGAGCCGAGGGCATGCCACAATCTTATGAAGCTCTGATTCTACTACATCCYGGAAGTGATTTTMGGAGTTAGTGGGAGAATTCTTAATTTCGTATTCCAGGAATTCAGAGATTTGTGTCCAAGATTTAATTGAGTCGATAGCGTGTGGCGTAGTGTCAGATATGATATCTCTTTCCTGTGTATCTTCACTCTTCTTTGGTGATTTCTTTGGTGCCATGACTTTAAGTTAGATGGAAAACCTGTCACAGAGAAAGAGTGTATGAGCTCGGCTGAATGCATCTTACGCTTGATAGTATGAAACAAAATATGTTGCGAAACACAGACCTTCAAATTCTCTTTTAATTCATTTAACGATGAAGGGACTGACGCAGCTGAAAAGAATTCAATATATTTAATGCAGTAGATATTTAGTAAGATACGCATTAGTGTCACATATCACCAGTTTTCTTTATTTAAGTCGCCGCATTTTGGCGCTTTTGAATTCAAAATTTAGGACATTTCATTCAATCGGAAACCGAAACATGAACAAAACCTAAAAAAATTGATTTTCATTAATCATGCTTTCAAAACAAAGTTAATTTAGACTAAACACAGATTAAGAGTCAAGATTTTGTGTTTTGGGATTTTGGGGATCGAGTTGACAAGAGGTATGTTATCACTGAATCCCGATTTCCGAAATCACGAAATTACGACAAGATTAAATTAGGACTTAAATTTGTTTTAGCAAAATAATTGATCGGTATTAAGAATTTCGGGATTTCGGGGATCGTGTTGACAGGAAGTATGTCATCGATGAATCTTGATTTCCAAAATTGCGAAATCATTAACTTAAGCCATGTGATTTAATTAATCAGGATTAAGGATTGACCTCCAAAACAAAATTAATTTAGACTAACACAGATTTTGAGTTGGGATTTCGCGTTTCAAGATTTCCGGGATCAAGTTGACAAGAGGTATGTTATCGCTGCATCTCGATTTCCGAAATAGCGATACAACTAATTTACTTTTAATAATTATTTACTTCAACTTTTCGAGAAATCAGGGATCGGGATTTCGCGATTCGATATGTATTAAAACCTATGTTCTTAATAAACCCCGAATCCCAAAAAACCCTTTTTTATTAGTCTGATTTTTTTCTTTTTATTATTATTAGAATAAAATTTGTCAGGATTTCGGTACTGGCCTTTTAGAAATGAAAGTGAGGGTTATGCTTCTTGAAAATCCGAAACCTGAAAAAGGAAGGCTTTAGTCTTGAGATTAAAAAATTTTAAAATATGTTTTAACATGGAAGACATCCTTGAAGGACTTAAGCCAAATGGAACTAGTGTTGACAAGGATACCAGCTGGGGCACTACATATGTTACAGGTTAGCATGAACCATGAGGTATAGTCTCAAACAGGCAAGGACTTAACCGAATTGAAGCAAGAAAGAAACAAATGAGACGTGCTAGAAATAGTCTATGAGCAGGCTAAATCTAAGACCCGGGAGGAAAGGGAGCGCATAAAAGGATTGGAGAAGAAAGTGGCAGGAACTTACGAGAAGATTCCATAGGCTGCGCAGAGAGAGGAAATCATAGCAACAAAAAATATTGATTGGATTGCGCAGAAAATTGATCAATATCAGAAGGAGATAGAGAATCTCTGATAACATCTCACACCAACGACTCCACCAGCAGTGAAGGAGAAAAGGAAGCAGGAAGCAACAACGCAGCTGTAGGAGATAGAGTAGCAAGTCAGCACAACAATTGACTTATTTGATAAAGCAACACATCTTTGGACTAGATTAGAGGAGGATCAACAGGTCCAACAATGGGACAAGGAAGAATAATGGATCAACGCAACAATCAAGAGCTCAAGCAAAAGCATGAGACAATACTAATCATGGAACGCGTCAAAAGGATGCAGGACATGAAGAGATTGCAGGTAGAGCTAATTACTGTGAAAACCTAGAAACAGGAGCGACAGGATCAAATGGAACCACCGCAAGAGTGGGTAATAGAAGTCCTAGCATAGGTAGAAGAAGCCAAGACACAAATAGAACATACCCAAGCAAAGTGTGTGGAATTGATCAATGAAAAAATTATGGTCTAGACAGTGGACACACTCAAGGAGAAGACTGCGCAGGCGCAGACACAGGTAGCAGAGCCCAGGGAAAGAAAGCATGCATGAGGAAAGTGACAGCTGGGAGGAAGCACAACACGTGCGCATGCATCGAAAGCAACAAATGGAAGGAAGAACAACACGCACACATGGGAGGAAGACCTAATGGCGGTAGGTTTAGGGTTTTGGTAAGGTATTGTAAACAACTAAAGAGCCCAAAATGTATAACTATAGATGCTTAGGTATCATAGGGGGTTCACTTCGGACTATTGGTATGTTATTGTAGTTACGCATGAGTTGATACGATATGTAATTTTTTCTGTTGTATGATCTGTTTTGTAAGCTGTTAAGCTAGAAAGGACATAGGAAGGTAGATCTTGAGGGTTAGATCACAGGCTAGGGAGCCTCTTGTGATCTAGTCTGCCTCATATAGATCTTCCCAGACTCTGGAGGATTGTAAAGTGTGTGATTTTGCGGATGCGAAAATACCATAATAAAAGAGCCAAGAGCCAAAACTTTGTGGACGTAGCCCAGGAGGGGGTGAACCACGGTAACATCTGTGTTGTGTGATGAATGCATGTTTATCTTTATCATCTTTTCAATAGACATTGTTATGCTTAATGAATAATTTGTTATATTTCTTGCGTAGTCGCAAATGACAATTGTTGGCATAGGGGCAGACCCAGGGTTCAATGCTCAAGAGCACACCAAAAAATCCCTAACTATCGGCCCTTTTGGCAACACCTGCGAAGCAGATGAAGTCTCACTCGAGGTAGAGGCAGGGGTGGTTGTAGGACTCATATGTCTACAACCTTAGCTGGGACACAGATATGTGATTATATTGCTTACAACACACTTAGCATCAGTTATTCCTTAACATACATTCATTAATACACTTCACAAAAAGCACATAGCACTGCAATAATTACTTAGATCTAGCACTTAGCAATGAAAAACAGGTTATACTTAATAGATTAAGAACTTAGAATCTTATGTATCATATCTAGCATGCATTCATATCTCATAAGCACAAAGCATCAATAGATCTATCTAAACATATCAGAGCACTTAGCAAGAGAGAGACAAACACATCAGCACAATACACAGAGTTACCGTGGTTCACACCCACCCTGGGGCTACGTCCACAAAGTCTTCTTCTATTATTATCTTCTGTAAACCAAGTTATAGCACAAAGACCTCAAGATCCTACCCTGCCTAGGACAAGAGATCTGCGCAGCTTGCTAGATCCTCTTTCCCCGGGTAGATCCAAGCACTAAGTCCTCCCCTAACTTGTGCACTCAACACTTACAATGCTTATAGTAGGCACATAGATATTACAGTCACACAGATGTCTGATCACATAGATCTACTTTATGCATTAAGCCATTCACTTTACATCACACACCCCCTTCATACGGATCTCCTACCCTTATATTTATACATACAAAAGGCCTAAATAAGGGCTGATATCCCTTTCCCATTACAATATTTCCAAAAATCCAAAAAATCCCTAAAAAGGAGCGGAGATCCTGTGATATTCTCTTCGCCATGCACTCCTTCTCTGACTAGATGTCAAAGTACCGAAAATGGTCAAATATGACCAAGTATTCCTCAAAACTTGGTTAAGGGCCAACAGGCCCCCAACACTCACCTGTGACTCATCCTGAGTCACTCAGGTCTAACTAGTTTCACTTCGAACACCTCAAGCTTGGCTTGAGTTGCTTCGACCTACTGCTTTGCGATTTCCTCCTACTCAGTGAACTTCTAGATGAGTGCATTATTAACTGGTCCTTCTAGGCACTACTTTGCTGTAATCATGACCTGTTGTAGCTCTGTCGCTTGGTTGTCAATCTCTAAAAATAATTGACATGCCTTATCCTGCAAAGGTTGAATTTTCTGCGTCACTTCCATGACCTTGATCTGGATCATGTGGATCTGCTGCTGTGAGACATGTTTCTTGTGGGATCACTTCATTTTCTCTATAGTTGATAGGGACTTCAACTGCATTTGAATTCTATCTGCATGCTGCTTCGCCTCCTGGAGTTGTGACTCCAGTTTATGTAATTCCGGGTACTCGGTCAGGTTCTCATGTATCTGCACACTTCTGGTACTTAGTTGTTTGCATTCTTCAGTGAGTTCTTTAATCCTTTCTACTATACCTCGGGGAGTTATTTCTCGATGGTCGCACTCTTCTTGTAGGGTACTTGAGATGATCTGAAGCTCTAAGACCATGACTCTTTGCTACAGTTGCTGAATAACTTCAGCAAGCTTCATCACTTGATGGTCTAAGGGTTCTTCGGCCTTTTTTTCTAAGCCATTCACACAACGAAATGATCTGTTGACAGCTTCTTCAATTCTGATCTGCTTCACGAGAAGTTGATCCTTATCCTCTTGGATTTTTGCTCTATCTCTATCAAATTTTTCATGGATGGCCTCCTTCTCTTGTTGCGCAGCTCGATGCTTCTCTATGATTTCCTCTTGTGATTGCTTCAGGGCCTGGGTGGCCTGCACAGTTACTTCTTCCTCTTTTTGAATGTGTACTTTGACTATGTCGGCAATCCTACGTAGTTGAACTGATTCATCTCCTGGTTTTGTTGTTCCTTCTGGTATGGGCGTAGTGGAGACTACGCAGTTAGACTGAAGTGCTCACTGCACTCCTTGGAGCTCGGCTTCAATTCTGTCATACATTGTCTGTTTCTTGGCCTCCTGCTTTTCTGTAATTTATTCTATGGATTCATTCAAAGTTGCAAGGAGAAAGCTGAAGTCATCGGGGTTGAGCATGGTATTCATCTTGGTCATGGTCACTTTTTCTTTCTTCTTAGAGGAAGACTTCGAAGGTGACCCTTTTCTCTTCTTTGGAACTTCAACTTCTTCTTCTGGTTGTTGTTCGACTTCCTCTAGGTCGTTGTTGTTACCTTCTTGATCGGGTGTGATGGAAGCTGTCTTTACAGAGTAGCTATATACATCCTAAACCTCTTCAGGCTTCTTTGTTTCCTTTGTCTTCTTTGTCTTCTTCATCTTACTGGGGCCAGGTGTGTCCTGCGTAGCTTCTGGTTTGTCAATATCTGAAATGTTCGCTGGATCTATTGGAACAAGGAGGTCCACCGACCATTCCTTGGTGATTTCTTCTAGGTATTCTTCGGTCAGCTTATAATAGGACTGAAGCTGTTCTTGGTGTTTATCAGTGGATGGAGTTAGGTATATAAAGTGGTGGTCCATGCTGAAACTTATCAAAGGCTGAAACCTTTGTAAAGTGTTTGGGGTTATGCGAGGTTCACCCCCTATGGATTCTTTCAGTTGATTGCCATTGCTTGCTCATGTCCATCGAGTACCATAAGGTACTGAACTTCATAGCTAATGGTTCGAATGGGTCAAGATCGGGGAAGGTTGTGCCTTTTGGTAGMTCCCATGCAACAAAGACGATCAATATTAGCAGCCATCTAAAGTGGAATTCATGCCCCTGGTCCTGGGATTCTCTACAATCAATTTCTAGYTGATTGACCAAATATTTGCCCAATTCATTTGTAGTCCCTCCGCGCACTTCCCTGTGAGGTCAACTACAAAGCCAGATACTTGTGTAGGTCTATTATTACATACCAGCTTCCCCGCTATCAGTAGACATGCGAGGCGCACTGCGCCACTCTCGATAGAGGCTACCTTGTAACCTCACACGCCTTTTTCAACATTTCCATAAGCCTCTTAATCTTTTTTGAAAGAGCGTGGTCCACGGTATTTCCAGGGTAGTGCTCATGGGAATCAGGTCCCTACATGCTAAGCCCAGTAATCCTGTTGATCAATTCCAGATCAACAGTTATGCGGCGGTTTAACCATAGGTATCCTCCATGGTAACTTTCTAGCATCAATTTCACACAAGCAGTCACCTCCTGATGTCTTCCGAAGTGTGGTATTTTCATAACAATGAGCAGAGTAGACTGCACAAGGTTCATCGTCCATTGCTGAGGGACGATCTTTGAGTTTTGGCCCTTATTCTTTGTTAAGTACTTAGATGGTGTGAGCATGTTGTAGGCTTTACAGTCTCCTAGGTTGAAGTCACAAAACTTCAATGTTGTAACCTTGTCTTGAACTGCGTGGTAGGTGCGAACTCCTTTCGGTAGATATACAAGGACTAGGGTGTATTCAAAGTCTCTAGGGACACTGTCCCTATTAATTTCACCACTTAGAGGGGGAATGTAAGCTAGTAGGATGGTTGGCACTAACTTCGTGTTGGCTCCATCGTCCCTATGCTTAGTTCTCAACTCTGCGTCGACTCAATATGTTCCAGCTCGAGCAGTTGATGGGGAGTCCACCAGACCTCTTAATGAAAAGGCTTGGACTCCAGTGGACATCCCTCTTTTTGACATGACTCTTTATGTCCTTAAGCTAGAAAGTACTTCTTTCACCCATTATTCTACTGCGCTAAGCTCATCGTACATGTAAGCTCGTGATCACTGTTTCGGGTTGTTAATGGACTGTCGGTACCGTAATCAGATAGAGAATAAAACTAGAGTAATCACTATTTCATAACGTGGGTATTATGTAAGTTCAATTTCTCAATTGGAAAAAGTGTCTTCCGGGCATGGCATGAAGGAATAAGTAAGTAACTCTGCAACATACTGCTTGCAATGAATATGAAGCTTTCATTAACTCTGTTCTATCCATTCTAGTGCTATCCAATGGTCTAGTGGTAACCCATAACTGCTTTTCGATCCGTTCGGAGGAGCGGTCGAACGGGTATATCAGTTCCAATGGCTATATTGCTTCGTCATGGCGAGGTACTCTATGTCGTTGTTCTGATATCTTGGCGAAGCTCCAATTCTGCAATTCTTCTTGCTACGAAGTGTCCTCTAGAACCTCTTGTAACCTTACAATATTATCCCTTTTCTTTCTTAACTTCCTAGCCTTCTTCCCAGTGAGCTTTGTCTTAGTAATGATTTTACTATTCTGATGTTTATCTTCTATGGTCTTAGTTACTTCACGCTGTGGAAAATATTTCCTAGGGTTCCTTGATAATACTTCTTCTGTATCAAAAATAGGTAGCTCGATATTCTGCGGATCCTCAAGTGTTCTCTTATCTTCGACATCAGAGTTGCTAATATTGAATATCTATGATCTGATTTTCTATTCTTCAATCAAGTGCGCAATCCTTCTAGTCATAAAGTCTTTTAACTCTTGCTTCTTCTATTCCAAAACTTTTTCTTCTTCTTTTCGTCTCGCTTGTTCTCTATCAATCCAAGGTTTTCCTATGAGCATGGTAAATGGGGTGCTGTCTTCAACAAATTTAATTATCTCAAAGTCTTCGTCTATCGAAGTTTAATTGACAGTCATAGGTATCCAGGTGAGCCTTCCACATAGGTTTACTAGCTTTCCTCTGAAGAAACCTGTTCCTCCTAGGGAAGGGATCATGGAAGGATTTCCTATAGCTTCCCAAGTTCTTTCTAGCATAATGTTCACTTGTTTTTCTTCATCAAGAGTACAGTCAATGTCAAAGTACCCTATTCTTTCTTTGATTTTCTCATTTTCTTTGAATATCTCTGATAGCCTAACATGTCGGTGGTCATTCAAGGTATCTTTCATCTGTAGCAATATATTTTCTGATTCTTTCTGGGTTTCTGCTATAATCTTGGTCTCTTGATCTCCTTCAAGGTTTTCTTGCTCCATATTCAGCTTCTCAAGCCTAGCAATCATTCTAGGGMAATCCAAGACTTCATGGTCCATGGCCTTACAACATAGGTAGCTAGGTCTTCTCCCAGGGAATTCCTTAGCAAGAAGTCCCAGTCTTCTGCAACTATAACAAAGGTTTAATCCTCTCTTTCGTTTAGATGTTCCGCAACTCCTTCTRTACTGTGTACCATGATCATGGTGACTAGCCTGCAAAAAACTCATTCTAGGATCCTGCATCCACTTGTTAGTCCAAACATTCTTTCGATGCATAGGTATAACATATCTATCACTATACTTATCAGATCTATTCATATCAAACTTTCTTTCATCTATTAATTCCCTAGTTTTGAAGCTAGGACATAATCGATCAAACATGCCTAAATCCATGCTTTAGAAACAAAAATTTCCACTTATCTTACTTCTATAGAGAACAAAGCTTCCAGATCTAAGACTTTTAACTATTCTTACCTTTATCAAAGCACAGAGCTTACATATCTTACCTTTTTTTTGTAGATCTGACCTCTTTCTTCGCATATCTGACTTATTTTCTTCAGATCTGACCTCTTTTCTTCAGATCTGACCTCTCTTCTTGAGATATGACCTCTCTTTCTTGGCACAAAGCTTCACAGATCAAACAAAACACTGCACACTAGGGCAATAGATCTAAGCACAGATCTTATTTTGCACAAAGCTTCTTCTTATTTAGTTCCCAACAATCACAATTTCAGGTCCTAGCAACGKAACCATTTTTGTCACAGGGGTAGACCCAGGGTTCAATGCTCAAGAGTGCAACAACAAAKCCCTAACTATCGGCYCTTTCGGCAACATCTGCAAAGTAGTTGAAGTCTCACCCGAGGTAGAGGCAGGGGTGGTTGCAGGACTCAAATGTATGCAACCTTAGCTGGGACACAGATMTATGATTATCTTTCTTACAATGCACTTAGCATYAGTTATTCCTTAAAATACATTCATTAATACACTTCAAAGAAAGAACAGAGCATTGTCGTAATTACTCAGATCTAACACTTAGCAATGATAACCAGGTTATACTTAATAGATTAAGCACTTAGCATCTTATGTATCATATCTAGCATGCATTCATATCTCATAAGAAAAAAGCATCAATAGATCCATCTAAACATATCAGAGCACTTAGCAAGAGAGAGACAAACAGATCAACACAATACAAAGAGTTACCGTGGTTCACCCCCACCCTGGGGCTATGTCCACAAATTCTTCTTCTATTATTATCTTCTATAAACCAAGTTACAACACAAAGCCTTCAAGATCCTACCCCGCCTAGGACAAGAGATTTTTGCATCTCGCTAGATCCTCTTTCCCTAGGTAGATCCAAGCACTAAGTCCTCCCCTGACCCGTGCACTCAACACTTACAATGCTTATAGTAGGCACAGAGCTCTTACAGTCACAGAGACATCTGATCACATAGATCTAACTTATGCACTAAGCCATTCACTTTACATCACACACCCCCTTCATACACATCTCCTACCCTTCTATTTATACATACAAAAGGCCTAAATAAGGGCCGATATCCCTTTCCCATTACAATATTCCCAAAAAGCCCAAAAATCCCTAAAAAGGGGCGGAGATTCCGTGATCTCCTCTTCGCCATGCGCTCCTTCTCTGTCTGGATGTCGAAGTACCGAAAACAGTCAAATATGACCAAGTATTCCTCAAAACTTGGTCAAGGGCCAACAACAATATATGGTAGTTACAGTTATAATAATGGATCAATATTTAGCTCCCTTGTCTCACACTCAATCCTAGGTTGTAAACACATGAGTCTTACAGCCACCCATTAAATCTATCTAAGGTGAGACTGTGCAATGCATTCTTTGTATTGTGTTTCCTTTTGGTTTACAGGAGGGCCAATATTTTATAGGCTTTTTTGGAAACCTGACAGACATGAACCCTGGGTCAATAAACTTAGACAATGGGTAGAAGAAGGAATTAAACCAACACAGGTCATCTCACCATTTTCATAATAATGTTTTTTCTAGAATGATTCATACTGTGAAATAGGGAGGATTTTGAGGAAACATATCCAAGTAGCTGTGATAAAAATTTCATCTTGTGGGTCATTGTATTTTTGGATTTACACTCCGCGGAAAATAGGGTTTGTGGCTAGTCCTGAAACTAGTCTAAAACAAGTGTTTTAGGTAAAAATGTCATAACTTCTTCATAACAGATATAAATTTAGTAATACCATATGTATTGGTTAGAGTATATTTTGTAGTATTTTGTGTATGATTTTCAGATCCATACAACAAATATTCCATGTGGGGCACGCTCTACAAGTTTTCTCTCGAGAATAAGCCAAAATTCAACAAGGTATGCCAGTTTTGCTATAACTCCTTTTCTGAGAGGTTCCAGGTAGTTAAATATGGAGGAATTGCATAAAAGATACTGAATAACATTGTGTACAATTTTTAGAAATTTATTCATTATAAGTACATAGTTATGATTATTGCAAGTTAGGGTTGTTGACTAATCCAAAACTAGTCATGTGAGATTAAAGTAAAGCTTGATGAAAATGATAGTGTCTTGTTGTTAAAGTTAAGAAAGGTTTGTAGGTATGCGATCATATACACCAGGTCTATTACATAGTTACAAATCATATTTGGATGATGAAATTGATGAGGGATTTTGGTTGAGGTACATGTTGGGTACGTGGTTGAGAGAAGTAGTTGATGAGTTGGCACATACATGAGGTGTATAGTTGATGATGTTGGTACATATTGATGAGTCATAGTTTATGTGTATTTGATGCATGATTGGTACATATTTGGTGCATGGTTGATGCACTTGTTGATGGTACAGGTTGGTGCATGGTTGATGCACTTGTTTATGGTACATGTTGATTACAGGTTGTTTGGATAGGTTATTGTGACATGTTATTTGTACAGGTTTGGTGCATGGTTGATGCATTTGTTTATGGTACAGGTTGAGGTATAGGTTGATGTATGGTACATGTTGGCACATGTTATTGGTATAGGTTGTTACAGGTTTACAACAATATATCTCACAGTGATATTGTGACAGTGGTTCCATCATTCTACTTCTACATCAGGGTGGTTGCATGGGGAAAGAAAAGGTGGTTGTAGCCACCTTCCAGTTGTAGTCAAAGAACATAGGGGGTTGTATCCTCCTTCTAGTTGTAGCCAAAGAATAGGGGAGTTGGAGCTTCTCTTAGGTTGTAGCTTGAAAAACTAGGTGGTTGGAGCCTCCTTCCAATTGCAGTGGGAAAACAAAGGGAGTTGGTGCTTCCAATGAATGTAATTCTTAAAGACATATAAGAAAATGCATTCCATGGTTTTATCCCACTTTGGGTTTCCATGTAAAAACACTAGTGTACTGTGTATGTGTATGATTCCTCATTTGTTTGTTGTTTATTTACTCTGCAACTATTGGATGATAATGCTACATTGATTTAACACTTCCATTTTATGGTTAAAAAGGATTAAATTTCTCTATTGCTGATTCACCCCCGCTCTCAGTAATACAACAATTAGTATCAGAGCAGGTTACTTCAGGAAACAGTTTAACCACTGGAAGTATCTTATGGATTATTTTGAGAATGGAGTACCATTGTTTAATGGTCATAATGGTTTAAAGTATGAGTTATGGAGTGGAAGGATGAAATTATTTTTACAGGCACATGGGTATTATATTTGGCTATCAGTTGTTATAGGATATGATAATTCAAAAAGGGAAAAGACTGTAGCTAAGAAGGAATTGAAGACGAATAACAAAATAGCAATGGATTTCATCTGGAAAGGATTACCTACTCCAGTAAGAGAAAAGGTTGGTAAATGTTCATCAACCAAAGAAATTTGGGATAAGTTACATGACATATATTCTTCACCCATAGCAGATTCATAAAATGCCAAAGAAGATGCAGATACAGATCAAGAAGAATCATGTTCACCATGTCAAACAAATTCAGAAGATGAAGAGTACATAATCACTAGAGGTATGTTGTTTTTCTTTAATTGTGAAAAACATGGACATCTTGAAAGAGAATTCCATGAAGGAAATGAGATAGAAAAACTAATTGAAAAGGAAGACAATTATGAAGAAAAATTAATTAGTGCTTTAGATGAACTAAGAGAAGAAAAAAAATCTCTGAATAAATAATTGATGAAACAAAAGGAAAGTGTTCACATTTTTGAAGAATTCCTACAGGTCATTGAGAACTTAAAAACTCAGCTAGAAGAAGCCAAAAATATCAAAGAAAATCTTGAATATGAAAAGCAGTATTTGGAAGCCAACATAGAAACACATAAGGAAGAAGCAAAAATAAGAGAGAAGATATTGACAGATCATCTTAAGGAAATAACTAGTGATTTAAACCATCTTGAGGCAGAGTTTGGTCCAGAAGAGAAAGGACTTGAAGAAGAAATAATCACATTAAAAATTCATCTTGAAAAATCGAAAAGAACATAAGAAGTAATGAAGTCTCAGATAATGAAGAAATAAGAAGAGGTTGAGAATCTTGAAGAAGTTGTCACATTGAGAAGTAAAATCATCAAGTTCAACAAAAACGTTGAAGAGACAAAAACATCCATCAGTTATATAGAATGAAGAGAGGCACTCTAGGTTGCTAGAAAAGAAGAATGAAGAAAATAGAAAGAGTTATGTAGAAGTACTCAAAGGAAGGAATCATGGTCAACTAGAATCTAAGAAAAATATTGAAGATACATCTTCAATAAGACCATCCATGTTCAAGCCACAAAAAAGATTCAATCATGATCATGATCAATCAAGGAATAAATTAAGAAGGAATACACCACAAAGAAGATCATTCACTCCTAGGTATACAAATTTATTTTATGGTCATTGTTTTTATTGTAATAATTTTGGACATAAGGTTGCAGATTGCAGTGATTATAAAGGAGATGTTCAAGAAAGAAGTGAATATGTGGCCCCACGTAACATTGAATGTTACAAATGCCATAACTATGGAAACATGTGTATTGATTGTAGAAGCCTGATCGATACTTCCATGAAATATCACACTGATGTCAGATATAAGAAAGTATGGATAAGAAAACAAAAAGAACAAGTGAACAAAGACCAGGTCCGAGAGATAGAAAGATTGGAAATAAAAGGAGATGAAGAAAATTCTACAGAGAAAGAAGTCATATACAAAAAGGTTTGGAAAATAACTGAAAGAAAAGAAGGACAAGTAAATAAGGAACATGTTCAAGAGATTATACTTTCAGGAATTGTATTGAAAGATGAATCCACAGATAGAAAGAAAGAAGTCAGATCTTAGAGAGATGATGAATCTACCAATGAAGATGATGATGAATACACATCAGAGAAGGAATTGTTTTGATCTATATGGATTAGAGACTCCCAGGTAATATGAATATTAGACAGGGGGAGTCTATGTGGTAGCTGTGACAAACCAAAGAACTATCCTTTGAGCAACTTGCATAGTTTGAGTAGATAGATCCAGAGAAATCAGTTAGCAGAAGTATAGTTTGATAGATTAATCAGTTGTAGTAGTGAATAATTCATGATAGTATAGTGATAAATGGGTTAGTATTATGGACAGTTGTGTAGTAGAGTCTTGGACAATATGGGAAAATATGGATTCGTAAAAACACTTAGCAATTTTGGACATATATATTACAGTGGACAAGAGCATGGATTCATAGATTGGTTTAGAGACAAAGGAACATTATCATAATAGATGAAAATTACATAGGAAATGGATCGAAAAATGCTAATGGATTCCAAATTGATAGATATTTTTTTTTGGACACATGCAGTGCATACAACAGTTCACATTCAAAACAGAGTAATGCTAAGAAAAAATAATGGAAAAACTCCCTACGAACTATGGAAAGGAAGACCAACAAATGTGAAGCACTTCCGAGTGTTTGGAAGAAAATGCTACATCAAAACAAAATATGGAAGAATGGGAAAGTTTGACTCTCGTGTGGACAAAGGAATACTTGTTGGTTACTCAAGTACAAGGAAAGAATACAAATGTTAAAATATGAGATTGAACAAAGTTGTGGAAAATATTAATGTAACAATTGATGAAACAAGTGGACAAGAATCAAAGGAAGAAGAAAATGAATCAGTGGAACAACTTTACGAAGAAGAAGCAAAAGATGAAGAAGAAGTCTACATTGAACAACCAAAAGGATTTTAGTTGTCAGAAAACACAGATTATGTGTGCAAATTGAGGAAGGCCTTGTATGGTCTAAAATAGGCTTCTAGAGCATGGTACTCTAGACTGGTTAAATATCTACATCAGGAAGGATTCAGAAGAGGAAGTGCAGACAACAACCTCTACATCAAGTTAACTTAATATAGTATTTTATTAATTGAAGTTTATGTTGGTGATATTATTTTTGGAAGTTCCGGTGACAGGTTAAGACATAAATTTGCAAAGGATATGAAAAATGAATTTGAAATGTCATTACTTGGAGAACTATACTTCTTTCTGGGTCTTTAGATACATCAAAGCAACCAACAAATTTTTATTTCTCAAACTAACTATATCAGAGAAATGCTAAAGAGGTTCGGAATGGAAGATTGCAAACCAGTTACCACTCCTATGCAAACCAATTGCAAGTTGAGCAAAGATGATTATTCAAAGTCTATAGACTAGAAGAAATACATGTCAATGATTGGTAGCTTACTATATGTGAAAACATCCAAATCAGATGTAATGCAGGCAGTTGGACAGGTGGCATGATTTCAAGCAACACCATATGAATCACATGTATTAGAAGTGAAGATGATTTTCATATATCTCAAAGGAACATAAGAGTTTGGATTATGGTATCCAAAAGGAAAGGATCTATCACTTATTTCCTACACATATGCAGATTGGGCAGGTTTCATTGATGATCGAAGAAGAACCAGTGGAGAAACATTCTACTTGGGTGAGTGTTTAATAATATCTTGGCTAAGCAAGAAAAAATCATCAATATCTTTATCTACAACTGAAGCATAGTATATTGCGGAAGCATGATGTTGTACTCATGTTCTATGGATGAAACAAATTTTGACAGATATAGAGGTTGAGTATGATGAGTCCATTCCAATCTATTGTGATAATACAAGTGCCATCAATATCTCAAATAACCCGGTGATGCACTCTAAGATGAATCACATTCCAATAATGTATCACTTTCTACAGGAACAGGTTGCAGAGAAGAACACTGGAGCTGAATATGTGGGAAAAAAAGAACAAGTGGCAGACATATTTACAAAATCTCTTCCAAGGGAAGCCTTTGAGTATTTTCTCCAGAGATTCAGAGCAATTTCTACTCCAAAATGAATGCTTTTGAATTCTCATCTTATATGTCTTATATTTACATGAGGAAGCACCATAAAGAGGACAGTTCATGTTGGGGGATCAATTTCAGGAAGAGTTCAGTCAGGGGGAGCATCCCGAAGGACAATTTAGCTAGGGGGAGCAACCCCAGATGGAAATAGACCTTTTCCAATGATCACAAAGGGGGAGATATTTATTAGATGCAAAGGTAAATTATTGGAGAAAGAGCACAAAGGAATGGTTCCAGGGGGAGCGATGGTCACAGGGGGAACATGAGTGATATGAATTTAGTATTGCATTAGAGTGTTTCCATAAACTCCAAAGGGGGATATTGTTGATTATTTAGGTTGGTTGTCATTGATGTCAACCCTTGAAGAAAGTCCAATAGCAAATTTTGGTAGCACAAAGGTCTGGGTAACGAACCCAAGTTTGTTTGATGTATAATGGTATGAGTTTTAATATGTTTGAAGGTAAGACTATTATATATGTATATTACATTTCATTCCATTTCCGGTGGTATGTGGAACATCACATAACTCCTCACGGTTAGAGAGTTATGGCCATGTGAAGTTGGAGAACCCTCATGAGTCATCTAGAAGCCCCAAAAGGTCAAAGTAGTCAAAGTGGTTGCAAAGAAGAAATTATTTAAATAATAAAGTGAAGTGATGAGTGTA
>JASDQU010101311.1:168152-182780 GCA_032191745.1 Picea mariana
GCACCCTACATTTTCTATAGTATCAACAATCTCTTTCATTGTCGTCACAACTCTTGTGTGATGCAAAATAATCTAAATATCTTGGTATCCACTCAGTTGTACCTTTTCCACTCTCTTCAATTACTCTTGAACTTTATCCAATTTTGGAATGAAATTAGATTTATGTACTTCCTCTCCCAGAAGTATGGTTGCATACTTCTAGAACCAATATGCTCCTAATGCATCTCTTATGCATCTATTGGCACTCTTTAGCATGCATGCACCTTTATTACTTCACCCTTGAAGTTATAACATTCATACCATTATTCTACTACACTACTTTGACCACAATAATGAAGGTATTAATCCAAAATGGAATGATTAATCCATGGATATGATGCACCTTATCTCCATGTATACACTTTATATTTCTTCATTAGAAGACTAGCATCATGACATATCAAACCTTTTAGAACATGTCTTCCCATAGTCTATTGCTTTATATTGACATTGGCATCCTTTAGAGTAAATGGAATTTCATTACTTCATCCACTAAATGATTTACTACTGCGCCCTGATTCCACTGAGCAAATTAATCAAAATAAGTGGATTTCTCACAGTGAAGTCCTTTACACATAAATTTTATCTTCTTTTATTGCCAAGCCTTCCTGTTTGTACCTAGATTCATATCTCAACATTATTCATTCCTAGATTTTGAACTTCTTGTGAGGCCTCCTTGACATAACACTCTTTCTTTGAGTGTCTATGCTCCTCTTTAACCAAAGTTCAAATCCTTTTACCAACTGTATAAACACCTTTCATGACTCTATGCTTTGCATATCCATTTGTACCCACTATACATTCATTAGCATGAACTGTGGATGGGATTTATTACCTAAAATCCACAATTAGTATGAATATTTGTCACTTGGAATTTATTTTATAAATCAGAGTTCCATTGGAATTCCTCTATATTCTTCACTGAGTCTAGATGTCTTCATTTGGCATCTTCCTTAAGAAATCAAATGCACATGTTGGAGAAATGTATTTTCCTTCTCCCTCCTATCTACAAACAATATCTAGCATTGTTATGTTCTATCCATAACCATAAGATATGCATGTAGAAACATTTGTTAGCTAGAACCCATAACATATGCAACTCTGGAAACATATACATACTTTTTTCCTGTAAGGTCATCAATAATATTCATTCTAACTTCCTATGAAGTTTTTTTTCTTAATTCACATTTTTGGTTGCATACATGAGCTCCTTTATCTAAGAATTTTCCCATGACTATTCTCTTACTCAATTCCGAGTCTTGAGAAAAAAATTATTGATGGCAAGGGAAAGGAAAAGAATATCCATTAGCTTGAGAAACATAGCTTTGACACTCAGCTATCGTTCAATATTCCCTTTAGATTGAATTTTGATTGTTGTTCAATTATCGTTGGTCATTGCAACTCTCCACACAGCCTTGATACTCAACAATCATCCGATCTAGACTCTAATTCAATCTCAGTCTTCAAAACAATTCACCCATACTTAGAAAATTTCTTAAGTTTGTTGCGGTTTCACAACCCATTCTTCATTCTTGTTACTTTTTCCATGGTCTATAAAATGCACCATCGTGTTCCATCGTATCCATTATACACCTATACTTAGACATTTTCTTTCAGATCCCATCATGGGTCCGTGGTCATTTGCTTATTCTTCATCACCTCTGCAATACCTTTCACATCCGTGAAGTCTTGACACTTAGACAAATTTTTTAGCTTCACCACGGGTCTACGATCATTTTTCCATTCTTCCATACCCATCGACCCATCTGTCTGATCAATCCATTATACTTAGCCTATTTTCTCAACATTTCACCGTGGGTTCGTGGGTATGTTGTTTTTTTTGTTTCCCCTCCACACATCTGATTCTCTCACAAATTTTGAAACTTCACCACAAGTCCGCGAAACAGGTAGGTGTCCCACCATGCAACTCCACATCACCTGTAATCTACCATATCGACCACCATGTACCTGCCATCATGGAAATACATGTCATTCTTCTGCCATGTCAGCTGACATGTGGCCTCCATATCATGCTGACATCACTGTACGAAAAAGTACCCAAAAGTTTCCAATTTTACTCAAATTCGAATCTTTTAAAATACCCAATTCCTTATTTATTCCTCACATTGCCATGGAAAACTCAATATTTAGCTTTGTTGCGTCACAATTATCCTTCTAGACAACCCATTACATCCACACATGATTTAGTAACCATTATGGGCATGAATTTCTTCAATTTCGTTCATGAATAGGGGAATTTACACCATTTTTGTCACGATTGCTCTACAAATATACAATTAGACCCATCACAGTCTTGGAAACACCCAATCAACCTCTGCAACAACCAATTTCTTGCATGCGCAGCTGGTCAACATTCTTGAGCATGAATTGTTTCTTCAATTCCCTTCTGAAATTGGGAATTCTTATCAATTATATCATGATTGCCTCTGTACATTTGAAATTTGACCATCCACAAGCGTGAATTTTCTTGAACTACAATTAAAATTTGGTAATTTTCTAGTCCTTCGCTTGTTTCCTTCCATTACTTGTGAATTTTCCCAAGATGTCTTTCTAATTTCATGACAGTAATTTTTTCAAACATATCAGAGACATCCTCTAGAAATTAATTTTTTTCATTTTCTAAGATTCAACCAATTACAGGGATGAACAAAGATTTAATTTAGGGATTTTTAATCCCTCGAATGAATTTTATTCAATTTATCATGGAATTTCCCCATGAATTCTTTCTGAATTTGATATGAATACTCTTTTCAAATATACCAGATACATTCTCTGAAATTTAAATTTTTGCAACTTATATCTCCAGTGTTCTACTAGCTAGCTTATGCAAGCTCAGTATTAAACCTCGAGCTCTTATACCACAATGTAATATCCCCAGGCCCAATTTGGACCACACCACACAAAATCATATCTTCTATCACAACTAAATTTGCTATTTCTTGTCCAGAATTATGTTCATTACGACTTTGAAATCACAATGTATTATTTCTCATTACCAACAAACTCATAAATTAGTTGTGATACAATCATTACCTAAAATTCCTTTCATATGCTACAATATGCAGTTCTAACGGCAACCACTCATGCATAAATATGTACAGTTACATAAAATATATGAAATATATTACACATAGTAAACAACATGCAATTACACATAAGAACACCTATATTTTATGTAAATCACCAACTGCATGCATATCTCAGACATTCCACCCAACCATAGACTCTTCTTCTCATAAATCTCAGTAGCAAGTCACCCCCGAGCCAAGACTATAAACTCCACCAAGGAACAAGCTTCCCAAGTCAGACTACGATCTATCTAAAAAAAAATTAATATCAAGTCAAGGTGCCAACTACTGCAACTAGCCTACAACCTCTCATTTCCCACATGCCTATCCCACACCAGGAAGTGTGCCCCTTCTCTTCTCAAAAGTCCTTTGGTTTCCCCACTTCCCTTCTGGGGCTTCCACAATAGGTCAGAAAGAAAGACTCGAAGATTTGCAGCTAATTTATAGCGCACCGAAAAAAAACCCTCAAAATTTCTCTTACTCTAGAGAGACTACTCATGGGTTTGAAAACTCGCCTCTTCATATGCACACAAGTCTGACAACTTTCATCTTCAACTCCAAAGATCTTGGTTTTTTTGTTACCAACAACTCCCAAAATATTTTCTTGTACAGGTACGGGAATGGTGATGGCATCATAGCCCATGGGTTCTCCATTTAGTGAACTTGTGACATAGCATGTGCGTTCATGAGACATTAAAGAATACCCCTAATTTCACTAGATATTTAAAAATACCTCTCAAAATATTGTTTTTGAACCCCACTCCAAATACATGTTTCTAATAAATAAATAAAACTTTTTTTTACTAGATATCCACTATTTTTACCAAATGCCCCTTTTTATACCCCTCAATACCTCTAAACCCCATTGTACCCCACATCCCCCCCTAATAACTATATTATATTGACCGTGTTTTTCACAATTTAAAAATCCCCTTTATGAATGAACGTGATAAGATATTGGTTAACATGGTGAATCCCCCATGTCATACCCATGGTAAGAGTGAATGATCCCTGAATAATGAGAATCCCCCCCCTGAAATACATTAAGTTCCTCCAATAAATCTGCATGTCCCCTACTTGACACTTGTCATGATGGAAGCTACATGATTCCCACTTGGGTATATTTTCCCCATCCTAAGAACTTAGGATAATATATCTCATGATTTAAACTTTAGGAAATGTTAATATAATATTTCCTTGACTTAATCCCCCTTGGCTCAGCTCCTCATCCTATACCCTTAGCCCCCTTCCCCTCTAGTGGAGTTCTACCCCCCCATACTCTTTCATCTAGTTGGTCTATANTGGTCTGTAGTAGTGATGCATTTTATTAATAATATGAGTGATACATATTACAATGATAGGCTCACTAGAATTTTAGCATCTAGGCTCTCCAACCTATTAATCTTGTAGGCACCCTGGATTATAATTTCTTATCTCAGTAGCCTATAGAACATATATACATTTGCAATTGGGTTCATCGTAAGGGTATTACAAGTTGTAATCCTCAGATAGTACTTTCCAATGAAATATCATGTGCCCCAAATGAAGATCGTATGCAAAGTTTGTGTCCTCGAGAAGTTGATGTATCAACTAACCACCTAGGGGGACACAATTATTTTGGTGATTCATCTTCCAGGTTAGGGTTTTCATGTTTAGGGTTTTTTCCTCTTTTTATTTTAGGATTCATTATAAAAAGGCCCTTTCTTTCCTCTTTGTAATCATATTTTTTTGAATAAGTGTAGCCAACATCTCTTTCCCTTCAATGATAAACTACGACCATTCTAGTCAATTTGTGTTCTACAATATTCTACTATTTTATTCATTAATATAAGTTGGGTTTCACTTGTTGGAATACTTATAGGGGGGAGTGAATCAGTGTGATCACTTTTACAACTTTTAACCACAATATATAAAATTCAACTTTATCAACAGTATATCATAAATGTATCATCTATGATTGCATTCAATATATCATGAGCATATAAACATAAGCAATATCACATCAACAATATTACATCAAATACACACTACACCTGGATTTACGTGAAACCAAAATGGGAGAAAACCATCAAATGCTTTCTTATATATTTTCAAGAATAAATTCATTGGAAGCACCAACTTCCCAATTCTCCAGTTCCAACTGAAAGGAGGCTACAACCCCCTATTTACAGGATCCAACCTAAAGGCAGCTACAACTCCATGAATTCTCTATATACAACCAGAATGAGGCTACAACCCCTTGATTCTTAGGCTCCAACCTAAAGGAATATCCAACTTCCTATGTTCTCCATTACCAACCGGAACGAGGCTACAACCCCATTTCCTTGCCCTGTCCTACCGCCCTGAAATATAAGTGTAGACCAAAATTTCACTGCCATTGTCACATCAACCTGTCACTATCACTATGCCATCAACATGTAACTAATCATCAACATGAGTTATACCAAAACCTATACCATATCATCCATCAATTGTGTGCCAACATATGTACCAAACTGTGCATCAACAATGCATCAACACTTGTAACAAACCATGCATCAACAATGTACCACACCAAGTACATAAACCATGTACTATACCAAGTACATCAACCATGTATCATCTCATGCATCAACCATGTATCATATCATAGGATATCATCAACGAAGTGCCTCAAGAATAACCAATATAATGTCAATACCAAGATACCAATATAGCCAAGATGTGCTACTAATCAATGTACCATAACATCACTAAGGACTACCAACATGTACCTACATCACCAAGACATGCACCTCATACATGTACCAAGAATACACCTCACACCATGCACCAAATATGTACCTCATACATATACCAATGCCTCAACCAGATACCAAAGGCATGACCATTACATCATCAACATATAACCAAGATGTACCTCAAACCATGTGCCAATATCTCCAAGATATCAACCAACAGTGTACCTTAACAAATATACCTCAACCATCATGTACCATACATCTAAGATGTGCCTCAATGAATATACCAAAACTCACAAAAATATCCCTTAAGAATGTTCCTCAATATAACCAAGATGTTAACTGATAACACATATAATAACATACCTTTACATCTATAACTAACCTGGTGCCTATGATCTTGATACACAGACCTATAACTTTACCTCAGTCCTCAACAACCTGGAACTAGCATATTCCTTTACTTCTATCTTATCCTCGCGGAACAAATACTATATGTCATGCGAGGCCTCGGGTGATGAGCACTATGAAACCAATGGGGGTGCCTCGCGTGACACCCTCAAGCTAAACCATGAGGGCCTTCTTAATTATGGTTACAGAAAAACCCTATCTCCTTGCAGCTCCAAAACTTTTAGTCTTCCTTCACACTTTCTCCGTTGCCTCAGACTCAACCTCAGATTCTCCAATAGGCCAAAATATTATCATAATATATATGTTCAATAAATGTGTGTGTGTCTCAAATGAATGTCTCATGATGTGTATTTACACTTTTTCAACCAACACCTTTTTCTCACTTTAGAGTCGACCTATACTTTCTTGTTATAACAACTTTACCCTTTAATTAATTCACTTGTAACCAACTAGGGGCTTCTTGACCATTCTTCGGGGCTTCCAACTTCATGAGGGAATATCTCCCTAACCATGAGGAACCACGTGGTGTACCACCTATCACCATAAATGACACGATGAAGACTATCCATATATGAGTGTGTTACCTTCATTTTCATTGTCCTTCGTGTCCTTACTCCTAAAATAGCTTCTGGTCTCATGGCCACAACTCAGGGGCTTCGTGTGGACTTCATCAAATGCACCCAACACATATACTGACATCAACCACTCTTGTTGAAATCAATGACACCTAACTCATCATCAACCTCGATCACAACTCTAGGGTATCTCGAACACTCCAGGGGTTGACATCAATGACAACCAAATATCCAACAATCTCCCCCTTTGGCATTGATGGCAACACCAACATTGATGCCAACACTCATATTCCAATACTCATCCTCCCCCTATGACCATTTCTCCTCATCAATTTTTCTCTCTCTCCCCCTTTGACATCAATGAAAAAGAGCATCTCTCCTTGGGGTTGCTCCCCCTTTCTTCATGCATATGTTCTTTCAAATGTTCTTGTCCTCATGTTTCTTTCCAAGTTCCTCTTTTCTTTTGATATCAATAACAAAGAGTGACTCGCCTTTAAAGTATACCTTTTCTGAACAATGTTTCTCTAAATTCATTCGCTTAACTCTTTCTCTTTTGATGTTTCTCTTTCTTTCCCTTTGACATCATGGGAAAAAGGATAACTCCCCCTATCGATATGTCTCCCTATGTCTACATGCTATTGATCTTCATTTATAGATCTCTTTCTATTATGTTTTCTCTTCCCTTTACTTCAGTGCAAGATGTCATGTTCATCAATTTAGGGATTCCTGTGTACGTTTCCTTTCCTCTCTTCCAGTGTTGCTTATTGTCCATTGGTGCTTCCTCTTGTAACTCTCTGACATGTATAAAAGGCATTAAAAATTTATTGAATTCACATCTTCATGGCCTGTTATGTTCATTGTTTATACATCCATGACCGTATTGTTCAACAATGTACCTCTAATGATATAATATTCTGCTGAAGTTTTTTCTTTTCATGTTTTGTTGTTCCTTTCTCTACTTGTCTTCTTGTGAACAATCATTTCCACTTGTCCATTGATTTAACTAATTCCAATTGTAAATATGCACTTTCATATATCTTTCTAAACCTTCTAATGATATCATAAATCCATCTATGTCCATATGTCATAAGTTGTCCATAACGTTGTTGCTCAATTGTCCACAATGCTGACTCATTTGTCACTATACTATCATGAAGGATTCTTTTCTATAATTGATCATCACATATTCATGTTTCTCAGACCGAATCAAATATTTCCATTGATCTACAATACATCCTTGAAACTGTAATTAATATATCCCTTCATGGAAATTGTGTCAATGATATTCCTCTACCATCTGCATGGGAACATTGCTTCTCAATAGATCAATCTATCATTTTGTACTTATGATATATGACTGCTCTAAGTTTTTCTAAACACTTCAAACTACTTGAAGAACGGTTCTTTGATCTATAGTAGATACTGCATAGACTCCCCCTCTCCAATATTCTTATTGTTGGGGGTCTCCAAGCTAGATGGCTCAGAACAATGGATGAATCTTCCCTAATGTAGAGTAATATTCCTTTTCTCCCACGGATTCATTATGATCTTGCAATATAATTCCTGAGAGTACAATCTCTTGGACCTTTTCTTTATTCACCTACTCTTATTTTCTTTCTCACACTACTGCAAATCCTACGATATCTGGGACCTACTCTTTATTCACCTGCTCTTCTTATCTTTCTTTTCTTGTCCAAACATTTGTGTATCTAACATCGGTGTTTTATTTCATGGAGGACTCTATCATGCTTCTACAATTATGAGATATGTGACCATAATTGTGACATTTGTAACATTCAATGTTATGTGGATCCACATAATAATTTCTTGCTTGAACATTTCTTCCATAAGCCATGTAATCTACATCTTTATGTCCAAAGTTAGTACAATTAAAAATATGACCATAAAAGAAATTTCAATACCTGGGAGTGAATGATATTCTTTGTGGTGTAGTCCTTTCGAATTCCTGCTTTGTCTGATCATGATATTCTCTTCTATTGTTTCCTTCATTATGATTGAAGCTCCTTTTATACCTAGAAGTGGAAGGTATTCTTTGATATCTGTCTCTTCTATAGTCTTCTTCTTGAGTCTTCTTCATTTCTAGAATATTCTCTTTAGAAAGCTTTCATTCTGTCTTCTTGATGGAGCTTTTGATTTCTTTTACATAAGTCTTATCCTTCTCTTCATTCTTCCTTTCTAGTAACCTATAGAATTTCTCTTCAACTTTCTTTACTGATGATGTGGATGTTTCTCTCTCTTCAATGTTCTTACTAATCTTGATGATTTTAAATCTCAATATGAAAATTTCTTCATCAATCTTCTCAACCTCTTCTTGTTTCTTCATAATCTGAATATTCATGACTTTTTCTGTTCTCTTTGATTCTTCAATTTGGATCTTCAAAGTGATGATTTCATTTTCAATTCTTCTTTGTTCTTGACTAAATTCTGCTTCAATTTTTTTAAACTCCTCTAATCTTTCCTTGAGATGATCTATCAAAATATTCTCTCTCTTCTATGCTTCCTTTATTTGTGTTGCTATTTTGTCTTCCAAACACTACTTCTCTTCCATCTAACTTTTGTATGTTTCTTCAATCCTTCTAGATTCTTCTAGCTGAGATTTTAGATTCACGATGACTTGTTGGGCTTCTTCATAACTTTCTTGAGAATTCTTCCTGAATAATTGTTCCTCAAGAGACTTGTTTTTCTTCCTTTCTTTTGTCAATTTTTTTGAAGCACTGATTAATTCTACTTCAAGATCTTCTATGCCTTCTTCACAATCTCCTTCTTTTGAATCTATTTGACATGATGACCACCTTTCTTCTTGTTATGTTCTTGTATATTCTTTAGCATTTTCTAGCTTTGTGATGGGAGACTTATCAAAGTAGAGATTATGTAACTTATCCCATAGTTCTTTAGCTGATGAACATTTTCCCACTTTGTCTTTTACTAAATTCCATAATCCTTCCTAGATGAAATCCATTGCTATTGTGTTGTTTATTTTCAATTCCTTCTTGGATGTAGTCTTTGGTTTCTTTCTATAGGTGTATCCTGTAACAATTTATTTTCAAACATCACAGCCATGTGCTTCTAAGAATTTTTTCATCTTGATACTCCACATTTCATATATCTGACCATTTTGACCATCAAACTATGGTACCCCAAACATAGCGTACTCCATTATATTCCTTCCAGTGGTTAAATTGTTTCGTGAAGGAACTAACTCTTATGCCAATTGTTGGAAAACTAAGAGGGGGGTGAATCAGTATGAACACTTTACCAAATTACCACTTTTAACCACAATATATAAATTTCAACTTTATCGACAGTATATCATCAATGTATCATCTATGATTGCATTCAATATATCATGAGAATATAAACATAAGCAACATCACATCAAATACATAGTACACTAGGCTTTATGTGGAAACCCAAATGGGATAAAACCATAGAATGCTTTCTGATATATTGTGAAGAAAACATTCATTGGAAGAACCAACTTCCCAATTCTCCAACTGCAACTATATGGAGGCTATGACCCCCTATTTACAGGCTCCAACCTGAAGGAAGCTATAACTCCTTGAATTATCTGGCTCCAACCATAAGGAGGATACAACCCCATGATTCTCAAGCTCCAACCTGAAGGAGGATCCAACCACTTGATGCTCAGTCTCCAACCTGAAGGAAGCTCCAACACCCTGTGTTCTCTGGAACCAAATTGAAGGATGCTCCAACCCCCTTTCTTTTCCCTTTCCTATCGCCCTAAAATATAAATGTAGACCAAACTGTCACTACCACAATCACTGCCATCGTCACTTCCATTGTCATTGTCATTGTCACTATCACTGCCACTGCCATTGTAACATCAACCTGTAACCTGTCACATCAACCTCTCACTGTCACTGTTCCATCAACCTATAACTCATCATCAACATGAGCTATACCAAAACGTGTACCATATCATCCAACAACTGTGTACCAACATATGTACCAAACCGTGCATCAACAATGCACCAACATCCATACCAAACCATGCATCAACAATGCACCAACACCTATACCAAATCATGCATCAACAATGCACAAACACTTGTACCATACTCTGCATCAATAATGCACCAACATCTATACCAAACCGTGCATCAAAAATGTACCACACAAAATACATCAACCATGTACTATACCAAGTACATCAACCATGTATCGTCTCATGCATCAACCANGTGCATCAACAATGCACCAACACCTATACCAAATCATGCATCAACAATGCACAAACACCTGTACCATACTCTGCATCAATAATGCACCAACATCTATACCAAACCGTGCATCAAAAATGTACCACACAAAATACATCAACCATGTACTATACCAAGTACATCAACCATGTATCGTCTCATGCATCAACCATGTTTCATATCATAGGATATCATCAACGAAGTGCCTCAAGCATAACCAAGATAGCCTCAATAGCAAGATACAAATATAGTCGATATTTTCTACTAATTAATGTACCATAACATCACTAAAGAGTACCAACATGTACCTACATCACCAAGACATCCACCTCATACATGTATCAAGAATATTCCTCACACCATGCTCCAAATATATGCCTCATACATATACCAATGCCTCAACAATATAACAAAAGCATGACCATCACATCATCAACATATAACCAAGATGTACATCAAACCTTGTGCCTCAAGTATAAACCATGTGCCAATATCTCCAAGATATGCACCAACAATGTACCTTAACAAATATACCTCAACCAACATGTACCATACATCCAAGATGTGTTTCAAGATATATACCAAAACTCATAAAGATATCCCTTAAGCATGTTCCTCAATATCACCAAGATGGAACCTCATAACACATAGAATAACATCCCTTTACATATGTAACTGACCTGGTGCTTATAATCCTGATACACAGACCTGTAGCTTTACCTCAGCCCTCAACAACCTTTGACTAACATCTTCCTTCACTTTTGTCTTGTCCTCACATGACAAATACTACCTGTCACACANAAGATGTACATCAAACCTTGTGCCTCAAGTATAAACCATGTGCCAATATCTCCAAAATATGCACCAACAATGTACCTTAACAAATATACCTCAACCAACATGTACCGTACATCCAAGATGTGTTTCAAGGTATATACCAAAACTCATAAAGATATCCCTTAAGCATGTTCCTCAATATCACCAAGATGGAACCTCATAACACATAGAATAACATACCTTTACATATGTAACTGACCTGGTGCTTCTAATCCTGATACACAGACCTGTAGCTTTACCTCAGCCCTCAACAACCTTTGACTAACATCTTCCTTCACTTTTGTCTTGTCCTCACATGACAAATACTACCTGTCACACAAGGCCTCGCATGACGAGAACTATGCAATCCGTAGGCATACCTCGTGTGGCACCCTCAATCTGAACTGTGAGGACCTACTTAATTAGGGTTACAGAAAAACCCTAGCTCTCTACAACTCTGAAACTTTCGCTCTTTCTTCGCACTTTCTCCGGTACCTCAAACTTGACCTGAGCTTTGCCAATATACCAAAATATTCTCATAAGATATATGTTCAATGAATTTGTGTGTGTCAAATGAATGTCTTATGATGTGTATTTATAGTTTTTCAACTAACACCTTTTCCTGACTTTAGGATCGACCTGTACTTTCTTTTTATAACAAGTTTACCCTTTAATTAATTCACTTGTACCCAATTAGCAACGTCTTGACCATTCTTTAGGGCTTCCAACTTCATGAGGGAATATCTCCCTAAACATGAGGAACCACGTCGCATACGATCTATCACCAGAAAAAAAAACAATGGGGACTATTCATGTATGAGTATGTTACCTGCATTTGCATTTTCCTTCATGTCCTTATTCCTCAAACAACTTCAGGTCTCGTGACCACACCTCTGTGGCTTCGTATAGACTTCATCAAATGCACCCAACACATATGTTGAAATCAACCACTCTTGTTGACATCAATGACACCTAGTTCACCATCAACCTCGATCACAAATCTAGGGTATCTCGAACGCTCCAAGGGTTGACATCAATGACAACCAACTCTCCAACATTGTATTGTTTTACTCTCTTCTATATTTATCTGTGTGTTTCATTTTGTTCTCAACATAATCAAAATTAGTGGTATTAAAGCAATCCACTCCTTGTTATTTCTCGGTGCAAGTCCTCGACGAGGTCAGGGTATAGAGAGTTGGGCCTCGAGCTAGTTTCACTTGGGGACAACTGCTCTCGTAGTCCCAAGCAAACTCCCATGGAAGAATAAAAGAGAGACGATGGAGAAAAATATCCTTTCAATATGTTTCTAAAGGAATCCCATGTGTGACAAAGGAACGATTTGATGGATAACTTCTCGTATATCCTTTGATGACTTTCAATGATAGGTGAGGCACCTTCAACAAGTATCCATTTCATAGGTGCAACACCCTTCAAAGTACAAGCTAAATTTGATATCCCTTTATTTGAATTCCATATAGATGCAAATCCTTTGGAGAAATGGTTAAATTCGTTATAGGGATTTATTCTATTCAAAAAAATTATGACATCAAAATTATCACCTTCACACTCCTTAAATCCCTCCCCCATGTCAAATATTGGTGGGAAATTTATTGGGAGAGACACAACAAAGACGATACTATGACATTCAGGAGAGGACCCACTTGGGCGGCCTTTCTTGATGCCCTCAAGAAGGAATTCTACCCCTTTGGAAACTATGATGGCCAGTACAAAAGATGGATGACTCTGCATTAGGAGAGAGATCAGACAGTTCCAAAGTACACCAACATCTTCCATACCTTGCACTCAAAGCTAGATATCAAAGACTCTGAGGGACACCTATTTTTTAAGTACCGTAGTGACCTACACGAGTACATCCAAACAAAGATGGATTTCTTAGACATCTCCCCACTAGGATCCACTTATCAATATGCTATCAAAATCAAGCAGATATTTAAGCAACAAAATAAGTAAGAGTTTGGATCTACAAATATGCAACAACAGAAGTATGGTAAAGACAACCCTAACCGACAAAACAAGGGACAGAGCAAGGAAATCCAACCTCAAGACAACCAATCCAAGCCATAGGAAAAGAAGGGTAACAAAAAGACGAAGAAGGATACTAGAAAGTGGTGTGAGTTCCAAAAAATAAGAATGAACTCACATGAACTCCATTATTAAAATAAGAATAAACTCACATGAGCTCCATAGTGAAACAAGACATTGGACAATTCCTAAAATACAATGGGATAAAAGAATTTGTATCTTTTTGATACAAAAGTGGAGGATGAAAAACATTTTCTTTTAAAATTTCCTTGGTATACCCACATTAAATATCAATTTCAAAATATTTGTAACAATATTGACCTTCCTAACATTTTAACTCATCAAAACTATAGAAATTTAAGAAAACTTCTCTTAAATATTTTCAAGCACAAAAATAAGATTTTAAAACAATCCAAATAATTTCTTATTATTTTTTCTTAAAATCATATAAACCAAATAATCATATAGTAGACTTTAACAATCATCATCTTCGTAATTTGAATGTGGTAAAAAAAAAAAGACTACTAAACATATTATGTCCAAAACATATTTAAAAAAGAAAAACTTTTACTAATTAACAAACTCCTTAAAAATGACAACCTTTCAAAATTTCATTTTCATTAATATTATATAATTATTAGAAAATCGTTTTTTATTTAAAAAATTCATAAATTAATTACGATTTTTATTTAAA
>JASDQU010101311.1:194276-232807 GCA_032191745.1 Picea mariana
GATTTCTACCTTGTTGAGTCCAATATCGGATTTGTCATTTGGTGATCTCTGGCTATCCAAGACCTTGTCCAGAGTCATGGATCTGCTCAAGAACTTGATTTGGGTGTCTTCCTTCTCAACCTTCAAGACTTCTACTTCATGTTTATGACATGGTTCTTCTCCTACTTCTTTCATAGGATAAATGATGACTGAGCATTATTTTATTGTATCTGAATCTTCTTCTTTACTTGCAGGGGAGGATTCAACATCAACATTATTGTTTTCCCTTATACTGTTATTCACCATTTGTCCTGAGTTTACATTTACCTTACATTCTTTGGATGTGAGCACCTCTTCACTGCCTCTGTCACACTTTTGACTTGAACTGAGCAAATTATGTTTCAGACTATCCACAAGCAGAACGTACTGGGCATCTCCTTTGTCATTACTCAAACTCACCATCCCTCTATCCTTGATTTTACCTGGTTCATCATTTCCAAGGATCACATTTTCTGTTTTTCTTTTACTTATGCACAGAAGCTTATCCATGTCTCCAGACAACTGCTTGCAACATCCACTTTCTATATTCCCCGGGGCCTTTTGTTTTTGAATTGAAAGTGCTAGATCACATTTTTCAATATATTTCCTTTTTATCTAAGAACTTTATCCTTGGATCTGCTTTGTAATCCTTCAGATTGCATCTTGCAGCTTTGTGGCCAAAGTTGTGACAGTTATAACATTCAATCTCATTTTTCAATAAGTCAAAGTTATTGTTGCGGCGTTGTCTACTCATTGATGTTTATTATTTACTGACCTCCTCAGTTGCATGTCTCTAGACTTAATTTGGCAATTTGCAACCTGTGATGGTTTTTTACTTTGTTGTATCATTCTTTGTTGTGGCAGATATTTATTCCTTGGGAAACTTAAATGCTCATGTCTAAGTTTAAAGGAACAATTTACAGCTTTGTGACCAAAGTTAGAACAGTAGAAACAATATCCATAGAAAAACTCTTTGTACTTGGAAAATGGTTGTCTTCTTTGAGAAAATCGATTTCTTTCATGTTGATGATGTCCTTGAGCAGGGAGCGCATTATTTCTTTGTTCTACAGATTCAGTCTTGACACTTTTTCCTTTACTTGTCTTGGGCGGCTGATTGTCTTCCTTTGTTTTTGCAGGTTTGTTGTTGTCATTGTTTGTCGGTTTGACATGGACATTAGCTTTGATAAACTTTATGGGTTCTTTGTTTTTTGGCTGACCACTACTTGATCTCTCTTCATAACCCAAACTAGCTTTTATCTTTGGATTCCTTTGCTGACTCAGAATGGTGGCTAATCCTTCTGAGGCTTTGATACTTGACAGATTTTGGTGATACAAGGCTTGAAACTTCTCCATCTCTTTCCTAGTTTTCACTACTTCTTAGTCCAGGGCTTCAGATCTTTCCCTCTTTTCTGATAGCTGATGTTTCAGAATATCCTCGATTTTCCTTGCCTCTTCTAATTCCACTTTCAGCAGGGCAAAGTCTTCATCAAGTTGTTTACTGTCTTTCTCAAATTGTATCAGCAATTGTTTTTTCTTTCTGTTCTTAATTCTGAGTCTGTCAATCTCTTCCAGTGCACTGATCAGTTCTCCTTCCATATCAACCACAACTTCTTCATCATTCTCATCACTGACCTTGCTTTCATTATCACCATCCTCTTTGTCCATAAGCAAGAAGTCATTTACTTTATCTTCACATGAGGAATCACTAACGGTGTCTTCTGAGGAGTCATCATTGTTTACACATAAACTCTTCTTCTTATCAAATCTTCTTGATTTGTGCTTCTCTTCATCTTCAGAGTTTTGATCATGTTTCTTATGTGGAAATTTATTTGCAAAATGACCTATCTTACCACAGTTGAAACATTTGAAGGGCAGCTTACCTTGGTACTTACCTGATCATTTCTTTAATCTTCTCACGAATTTTGCTTCAATTTCATCAGGCTCACAATCCTCATTCTTATCTTCTTTAAATGATGCTTCTCTAGAGGTGGTTTTATCTATAACTATCCTCATTTCATATGCAGTCAACGTTCCTAGAAGTTGATCAAAAGACAAAGTCTTTATATCATTAAGTTCTTCTATAGCTGAGACCTTTGGGTTGAACCTATCTAGCAGAGATCTCAAAATTTTCTAAACTAAAGAGGGTTCCTCAATTGTTTCACCAAGTGCCTTCATTGCATTTACCATTTCTTCTATTCTCAGAAAGTATTTTCCAATAGTTTCATCTTCCTTCATCTTCAGCTATTCAAACTATATTCTGTAGGTTTGAAGCTTTGCATCCTTTACCTTCTCATTACCCTCATAACTGTTAATGAGTTTGTCCCACATTTCTTTGGCAGTTCCTAGGTGCATAACTTTTTCGAATTCTGCTTCTGCAATCCCACTCAAGATAGCATTCATAGCCTTAGTGTTGAAGCTAAATTCTAGTTTGTCATTCTTATTAGCTAGCACAACTAGCTTTACATAACCAGTATCTACCACATCCCAAACATCTACACCTAAATCCATTATGTAGGTTCTCATTCTAACTTTCCAGAAGGCAAAGTTTGTTTCATTGAACAGAGGGGCCTTATTGGTTGAATTTCCTTCATGGCTTGACATGTTTAAGCTCTAGGATCTACCCTTAGATAAAAGGGGCCAACTCTGATACCAATTGTTGGACAACTGAGAGTGGGTTGGTGAATCAGTTGTTATCGAGCTTAAACAATTATGCTTCTTTTAGACTCTCTGTAGAAACACTGAATGATGATCACAATAATGTAGGTAAATAAACAATGGCACATTCAGCATCAGTCACATATATGAGAAACACAGAGACATATATTTCTCGAGGAAACCCATACAGGGTAAAAACCTCCTTTTCTTTATATGATAAGTATTAGTTACATACTTTACATTATCATACATATGAGCACCAACTCATAATGAGGCTACAACCTCTGTTTTGCAAGCTGCAACTTGCTGAGAGCACCAACTTTCTGTTTTCTCTAGCACCCACTAGAAGGAAGCACCAACTCCCTAGTTTCTCTAGCACGAACTAGAAGGAAGAACCAACTCCCTAGTTTCTCTAGCACCAACTAGAAGGAAGCACCAACTCCCTGAGTGTTTCCAGCACCAACTGAATGGAAGCACCAACTTCCAATCATACAGGCACCAACCTGTATAACATAGAACAAGAGTTCTCCCTTGCACCACCCTGCCACCCTGGTTTCTCTAGCTACAACCAGATGGAAGCTACAACTCTCTGTGTTCAAGCACCCACTTGAACCTCTGAGGAAAACAGTCCTCCCAAGCACCTCCCAACCACCCTGAAATATAAATATTTTCTACTGAAACTTATTACAGTGATAAGATGTTCAACAATGGCTTACCAGACTCATCACTGTTTTGCTACATTTTGTTACTCTTTCTGCCTCATTGCCTTCCTGCACACATGACTTGCGCTATCTGTTCTTATGCTTTTTATGTTCTGTGTGCCATGTCAATTCCCTACACAGTTCCTCTTCTGTGCATTTCTACTTCTACGCTCTACCTCCTTGCTCACACTTCAATCCTTCTACACAGCGACCACAGCAACTCCAACAGCAACAACAACCACATCTCTTCTCTGTACCGTGTATATATAGGTTATGTGCATCTTGTGCATGCAATATTCGCCATTCCTCTGCTTTCTCATACCACGCCAATATCCTCCACCTCTCGAGTGCTCTGCATGATCATCATCGTAACTCTTCAGCTTCTCTGGATGTTTTCCCACGTGTTCAGCATCACTAGATGTTATGTTGAGATTCCTCAGCCTCTCTGGCAGTTGAGACTCTTCGTCTTCTCTGTGACAGTCAAGCTCACCTTCTTTGTTTCAGTTACAGGCTTCCATGCTCATCCATCTGTCAATCCCTTCTAAGAATAGTCTTCCTTCACTTGGACGAAGCTTGGAGACTCTTCATCTCCTCTGGCAATCACACAGGGGTCTCTTCGAATTCTCTAGCAGACGCCATCAATGGTTTATAACAGTTTCACTGTGTCGTGCATCAGTATCCCTCCAATATTCTTCAGTTTCATTCATATCCAGAAAAACCACCTACACACAGTCTGTCTTATTTTCTTTTATACACACCTCCATGACGGTTCCACTTCGCATTTCCTTAGGCAAAAGAAAGGCAACTGTCCAAGCAACTGAAACGCCAACTGAAATGCTAACTGATTTGCAATCATGAGTCTGTTTTGCTAACAGATTCCAAAATGAGGAGTTAACTGCGAGAGGGAACAGTAACCCTCTAATCACATTCAATTTTATCCGCACCGTTGAATGAACTTTATTAATCTTCCCTTTAAATCGGATTTCGGCATTCCTTATGTTCAATGTTCTTTTCACTTACAAATCCCGATCCAAAAAATTCCGTAAAGCAGTCAGATCAACGATCCAAATCATATTTAGATCTGACGGTTCAGATTAAGTCGGGATTTCACTCATCGCGATTTCGACACTCTAGACGTTTGGTGTTTTTGTCACTTCAAATTCCCAATCCTCGACACTCCGTAAAGAAGTCGGATCAACGATCCAGATCACATCTCTTTTCAATGGCTACGATTAAATCGTGATTTTACATATCGCGAAATCGGGATTCCTGATGTTAAAAAACTTTGACATCTCCAACTCTCGATCCCCGAAACTTTGACAAGGTGTCCATCTGTTGACGTCACACATGGATTGACACGTGTTGAATACTGCCATGTGTCACTCTGATTCGTGACTTACATGTGCCTAAAATGTTGAATCAGTCTAACACTTGTCATTACCTGGTTGTGACACGTGTTCCTAGCTGACGTGGTCTGCTGACGTGAGTCGGGTCAATGATTCAGATGTGATGTTGATTTGACGGCTAAGATTATGTCGAGATTTTTCATATCGAGAAATCGAGATTCCTGTTGCATTGTTTCTTTGACATTTCCAACACGTGATCCTCGAAACTCCGATCAACAGTTCAGATGTGATCTTGATTTGATGGCTCAGATTACACTGGTATTTTTCATATCGAGAAATCGGGATTCCTGTTGCATTGTTTCTTTGACATTTCCAACACGCGATCCTCGAAACTCCGATCAACGGTTCATATGTCCCCCTGAGATGGACGGTCCTCCTACTTCTGGGATTTGTGAGCCCTCTATGCCTTGCACTTTTAAAGATCGTGCAGGTTTTCCTCGATCCAACTATGGTCGAACCCTGCACTCAGATCTGACGCCTCTAACTTCAATTAGCCCTCTGGCTAAGCTCGTGGTCCACGTGTCCTCCCCCTATATGACCGTAGCCAAACCTCCTCATCGGGGTTTTGGACTTTCCAATGTCGAAACATGTATGTCCTCAGGATTCACGATCCCTCGAATCCCGACGCGCTCTTTATGCACTATCTCTCCTGGCTAGGCTCCTGGCCCATATGACCGTTATCCCCGTGACCGCAGTCTTACCACTCGTCGAGGTTTCGAGCTTTTCAATGCCACAATGCATTGGCTCACGGGATTCCTGATATGTGAAACCCCGATGAGTCAACCCTCCTTTCGGGATTTCACCTTGGCTTTTCCCGATGGTAAAACTCATGCAGCTCCTGTCCAATCTGACAGCTGATGGGATTTCTGAATGAGATCCAACGGCTCTCGATCTCTCCCTTCTATAGTCTCCTAAGTTCCTCCTAAACGTAGAAACCAATGGTCCAGATCTTTATCTTCAGCCGATCTGACGGCGGATGTGCTCCCTCCTGAGATTTGTACACTTTCCTCCCAGCCTTGGGAGAATTACAAGTTCTCAAAGGCCTCGATCTTTGTCTTCCTTCTCCTCTGCAAACTCCTGTATCTTGAGCTTTTTTGCGTGCGTTCTCCTCAATGTTGTTCCTCCTGAGCTTACATTGTTCCTGTTTTTCCATCGATGCACACTCTGATCCTGCCATCTTCACTATTGTACTTGCCATCAATGACAAGCATACGCTACCTGTTAAACATTTGCCAACAACAGGTTCATTCAAAGCCATTAAAGTTGTTGTTGAGAATTTCATTTCTCATTTTTTTTTTTCGACGATGTGTTCAATTTATGAGATGAAAGTTTCGAGGACTGGATGGCATTTCAATCCATTTTAACAAAATTTTGTCAAGCTTCAGGTATGGAGGTAAACTGTCAAAAGTCATGTTTCCTAGCTCAGAATATTGATCCAGGTCTGGAGGTAAAACTGCGGTCTTCTTTTAATATCCAGTTTATGAGTATAGATGATGGTATGAAGTACCTTGGCTTATTTATTAAGCCCAATAATTACAGAGTGGTTGATTGGAATTGGATGATTCAAAAAAATGAAAAGAGAATAGGGAATTGGTCCTTTCGTTGGCTCTCCTTAGGCGGCAGGCTCATCTTAGCAAAATCAATATTGCAAAGCCTCCCTATGTATTGGCTCAGTCTTGTTAAAATTTCATCCTCCATCCTGCATAGGATTCAACAGCTCATGAAAAACTTCATTTGGAGAGGTGCTAGAAAATCAATCAGCTTCCACTTAGCCAAATGGAAAAAGATTGCTTTGCCAAAGGAAAATGGTGGATGGGGTATTTGTAATCTTAATTGGTTTTCTTTTTCTTTATCTACCAAGTCTTGTTGGAGGGGTCTTTTCGGAGAAGGATTGTGGACTTCGGTGTTAAAAAAAAATACCTCAAAGGAATCGACTTGACTTCTTAGATCCGGAAAAATGAAAGTAAATTCTTGGTTTCCTCTATCATTTGGAAAAATTTCATGAATTCTCTGCCTCTTATTAAAATATGGTTGGCCTGGTCTGTAGGTATTGGTAAGCACATCATTCTTAGCCTAGATCCTTTCATTGGAGGTAATTCACTGTGTACTCTATCTGGCCCGTTAATGAAACATCTTAACAATGTGCATATTTTTACTTTAGCACAGGCGGCTTATCCTTATGCATCAAGAAATAATCCTTGTTGGATTGATACCAATTGACTTAGGCTGTCGGGTGAGTTGGCTACAAAATGGGATAATTTCCTTATTATGTTGTGGAGCATTGGAATCTCTTTTAATAATTCTTGTGATCAACTTGTTTGGTCTTGGAATAGGGTGAAGGGATCTTTCACTGTTAAATTAGCTTATTAGTCCATAATTTTTTCTAATATTCTAGAGGATAATAGATGGTGGTATAAGGCTATTTGGAAAGTTATTGTCCCATGAAAAATTGCTTGTTTCATTTGGCTATGTTTGATGGAATGTATTCTTACAAGTGCTAACTATAGAATAAGGGGAGGGATTAGACCTTCAACATACAGTCTATGCCTCAATGCTAAAGAGACGACCTCTCATCTATTCGTGCATTGTGTTGTTTCAAAATCTATTTGGAAAGATATCCTTTTGTTCTTGAAGATTCTGGAAGCTTGGGGAGATCATGTTTTAGAAGAAAATATTTTAGATTGGTTCATTAACTATCCTAAGTTGAGACATATTCCCTTTCTAGTGATATGGGGAATTTGGAAATATAGGAATAAAATTTTATTGGAGAATTTGAACAGACAGGATTAAAAAATTGCCACAAAAATCCTACTTTCAATTCAAGAATTCCAAGGAGACTGTGAAATGGATAAGCTAGACTTCATACTCAGTCTAGTCTATTTTGATGATTCTCCTATTGGGTTCTTTGATGGTGTTGTTGATGGAGGTATCTGTGGTATTGTTTTATTTCTTAAACTTAGCAATGATCATTTCTACAAAGCTCACTTTGTTGGTGGTGAAGGAAGCAATATGAAAGCAGAAATATTGGGCCTATGGGGCCTTTTACACTTTGAAACTAGCCTATCTATAAACAGGATGATGGTCACTGGAGATTCAAAGGTGGCGATAGATTGGATAAAAAGGAACGAAAACCTAAATCCGCTTTATCTCAGTCCATGGAAAGATAAAATCTAGAGGTTAAAAGACAGTTTTGAAGGGCTCAAATTTATGCATGTTCACAGAATCTTTAACTATGTTGTTGATCAACTGTCCAAAAATGCCATGAACTATACTATTGGATGACTGTATTTTGAGGAAAATTTTCAAGGAGCATTCATTCATGCAGATAGATATTTTTTGTTCAATTGACAAATTCACACTTTGGTCTTATAGAACTAGTTGTTAACTATATAGTGATGATATGAAGTTTTACATTTTGTATATTGAAGAAATTATGTTTTAAAGGCAATAGTAGCAGATATCGATGTCCATTATCAATATGTCAAGACATATATGGATCCATATGTACAATGTAAACATCATATGTATTTTGAAAGTTTCATTTGATTCTGAATAGAATAACAGTGACACTGATTTTTTCTGCATGAAAAAAAAATAAGATTGTTTTTTTCTTCTTACTATTTTTTATTATTTTGGTTTTTATTTATTTATTATTCATAATTTTCTTATTTCAATTATCTATATCATTACAAGAGTAATGTCATTTTGTATTATTTTGGATAATATTATTTTTTTGTTTTTGAGTTGACCAAAAAATTTATGATTTATTCAATAGTTTAATTTTGTTGCAAGAGATTCAATTTTATTTAATGGATTTTAATTGGTCCTTCAAAACAACATTTTATTTTTGGGTTGGCGATGGAATTTTAATAAGCAATTTAATTATGTAGTTGTAGCGCATGGCTAGAAGGAATGCATGTACGGGTGCATGTACAAGAACTTAATAAGCAAGTTAATTATGCAGTTGTAGTGGATGGTGCATGTATGGGTGTGAAACATGTGCATGTACGTGTCTCAAGGTTACGATGTATGGGTACGGGACCATAGTTGTGCAGGTATATGTCTATGAAAAAGTCTCTGCACTTAAGCAGCAGTGCATTGCACATTGCAATATTAATATTGCAATGTGCAATGTGTTGTTGCTTAAGTGTTGAGACTTTTGCACATGCATATATTGGAATGTGCAATTCATTGTTGCTTAAGTACAAATAATTTTGCATAGGCATATACCACATTACTATTGCAATGTGCAATGTGTCGCCGCTTAAGTGCAGAAATTGTTTCACAGGCATATCCCCACGCAACTATGGTTGGAATTTATAAAATAGTTAATTATCTAATATGATTTGTTAATTAATTAATTATTTAATATTCCCAAAGTTACGATGTACTGGTATGGGACCATAGTTGTATGTGGATATGTATGTACAAAAGTATATGCACTTGAGAAGAAACACATTGCACATTTGATCCATGTGGATATCGGTGGCCACCCACCTTTTCCAACTGGCTCAAAACAGTTTTCTGGCAATTTTGGCAATTTACTATTTTTAGTAGGTTTTAACTTCCGAGGCCATTTTGAGGGCCTAAATGAAGGATTTTCAAGATTGAGGTTCTCAATGACAGACAAAGACATAATTGAGCCCCCAAAATGAATCTCCTCGACGATACCTTTCCAACGAGCTATTATACGCCTAAAACAGAGATCGTATGCAAAAGTTATGACCCCGGGAAGTTGATCTACTAACTTACCCAAACGGGGCCCACGTGACTTTTGGCGTTTCATCTCCTAGGGTTAGGTTTTTAGATGCCTAGGGTTTTTGGCATTCCTTCTTATTGTAAAAATGCCTTCAGAGTCTCATTGTAATCATCTTCTTGCGAATGCGAGTAGCCGTCACATCTCTTCTCAGAGAAAAACTGCCACCATTCTAGCGAGTCTTTCACTCTGTATTTTTACAGTCTCTGTACATTTCTCTCATTAATAGAAATCATGTATTATTGTATATCTTTGTTTATGGTTGCATCTCTGATACATTTCTGTTATATTATTGAATATCTGCGATACCTCTATGCATTTCTTTGTTATATCTCCGCTCTCATTTCGTGCCGAAAATAATCTGGATCAGTGGTATCAGAGCAGGCTGCTCTTGATCATTTTTCAGTGCATGTCCCTGAAAAGGTCCGAGTATAGAAAGTTGGGTATTGAGCTTGGCTCTCTTGAAGACAATCACTCTCGGACATCCAAGAAACCCTCAGTGGCGGAAGAAAAGAAAAATGACAAAGAAGACGATCATATCAGTTTGTTGCTTGAGCAAGCTCTCACACGACAGAGGGATGAAATGATGGAGAATTTTTCCCACATCCTTCAACGCTTGCCGATAGAAATAGGCGCATCTTCATCAAGCGACCAATTTAGAGGCACCTCGCCTCTTAAGGTACAAGTTAATTTTGATATTCCTGTATTTGAACGACAGATAGATGCAGAAGTCCTAGACAAATGGTTAAATCTGCTAGAAGGTTATTTCTCTGTTCACAAATTTTCCAACAAAGAAAAGATCACCTTCGCACTCCTCAAATATCTCCCCCATGTCAAACATTGGTGGGAAGCTTATTGGGAGCAGATTTCCACAGAGGAGTCTGAAATATATGGGGCCGATCCCACTTAGGATTTTTTTGTGGATGCGGTAAAGGAACAATATTACCCTGTTGGAAACTATGAGGACTAGTACATGAGATGGACTACACTGCAGTAAGAGAGGGGCCAAGTAGTTTCGGAGTTCACCAATACCTTCCATACCTTGCACACCAAGCTAGGTATCAAAGACTCCGAGCGACATTTGGTTTTGAAATACCGTGGGGCTCTACACAGATACATCCAGACTGAAATGGATTTTTTGGACATCTTATCACTCAGTGTTGCTTATCAATATGATGTTAAAATCGAGCAAAAATTTAAACACCAGAACAAACGGGATTTTGGATTTGTAAATCCGCAACAACCAAAGTATGACAAAGACAACACTAAAAAATAGTCTCCCAAAAACCAGTCCAAGACACAGGAAAAGAAGGGTCACAGGAAGACAAAGAAGGACACTGGAAAATGGTGCAAGTTCCACAAAATCTCCTGGCACAACACTGATGAATGTTGCTCAAAACAATCATTGGTGGCCAAGATTAAAGACAAAGAGTCGAACCCTGATTCAGAATCTGATTCTGAAAATAATGGTAAAAGAAAAATCATGGACGCAGACCCCACTGCTATTGTTGTGACTGTGGCAATTCAACCAGAAGAACCAACAGATCCTGAAGAGGGGGAGCGCCTTTTTCATTCACACATGTGGGTGAAGGGGACCCCGCTGCATTTTATTGTTGATAGCGAAAGCCAGAAGAACCTCATCTCAGCAGAGGTCATCAAACAATTGGGATTGTCGACAACACCACACCTGCAATCATACAACATCGGGTGGCTTCACAAAGGATGAGATATTTGTGTCATCCAACAATGTTGATTATCATACGGCATCCAACCCTTCAAGGATGAGTTATTATGTGATGTTGCCCCACTGGATGTCTGTGATGTGCTCTTGGGCCAGCCATATATGTGGAGACGCCATGTTGTTTATGAGTCTCGACCCCGTAGTGTCATTGTTACTTTGGGAGGTCATCTCTACATAATACCAGAGGTAGTTCTGACTACTGTTCCACCTAAAAAGTGTCGCAAGATAGTATCTCATACTGCAAAATTTATCTTCTTCACAATCTATTCAAAAGGAGAACAAAAGGACACTGCAAGCACTACAACCTTGCCCCAAGCGCCTTTTATCCAACAGAAGTAGGTCGACAAGGTTGCAGCAAAGTGAAAATATTCCTTCTGCACACCATCTTCTCATGTATCTCGACTTGTTGAACAGCCTCAACCTCAACAGGTTCGTGACAAACTTCCACAAACTGAGCAGCGCGACATCTCCAGCAAGACAAGCAACTCACCAAGATGCAAATTCAACAAATGTTTTTCCCTCTCCCCTGGGAACTCAAGACAATGGAGACCATTGCTTACTTATGAGGGAGGATTGATCTAGGTGGATATCAGTGGCCACCCACCTTTTCTAACTGGCTCAAAACAATTTTTTGGCAATTTTGGCAATTTACTATTTTTAGCAGGTTTTAACTTTCGGGTCCATTTGAGGGACTAAATGAAGGATTTTTAAGATCGAGGTTCTCAATGATAGACAAAGGAATAATTTATCCCCTAAAATGAATCTCCTCGACGATACCTTTCCAACGAGATATTATACGCCTAAAACAGAGATCGTATGTAAAAGTTACGACCCCGAGAAGTTGATGTACTAACTTACCCAAACGGGGCCCACATGAATTTTGGCGTTTCATCTCCTAGGGTTAGGTTTTTGGATTCCTAGGGTTTTCTGCATTCCTTCTTATTGTAAAAAGGCCTTCAGAGGCTCATTGTAATCATCTTCTTGTGAATGCGAGTAGCCATCACATCTCTTCTCAGAGATAAGCTGCCACCATTCTAGCGAGTCTTTCACTCTGTATTTTTAGAGTCTTTGTACATTTCTCTCATTAATAGAAATCGTGTATTACTGTATATTTGTGTTTATGGTTGCATCTCTGATACTTTTAAGTTATATTATTGAATATCTGCAATACCTCTGTGCATTTCTTTGTTATATCTCTACTCTCATTTCATGCCGAAAATAATCTTGATCAACATTACACTACTCTGTGTTATTTTGTTAACAAGATTCATCTCAATGTTGCTCGTTTGGAACCATTTTGTAAGCATTTTCACTATATTTAGCGTAGTAATCACACTTAGGTTATCGGGTTTAGACATTTCATGGCCAACAATTAGATATTTGTTAGTTTGGAGTATATTTTCACAGAGATAATGGTTGGATAAACCTAGATCAGAGTTTAATAGTGAAATAATCCACGCGATCTCTGAAGAATCCTCCTTATTTGTGCAAGAAGGAAGGAATTGTTCTCCATTGTCCACATGTAATTTCATTTTCTTTCTGGAGTATAATTGTTTCACCAATTAGCTTGTGAATTTTCATTTATGCATCAGGACAAGACATTTTATGTGCAGCACTGCAAATTTAAAGAATTATTGTTCCTGAAACTAACTTTTACTTAAACTAATTTTTAGCTTTTATATAGTAGTTTTTAATAAATATAGAATAATTGAAATTTCAATTATGTAAATTTCAAGATCATTTCTTGTCTACGGGCTATTAGGTTTCTGTACAAAGTTCATGAAAATTTTCTAATCAAATTAACAAATTTAATATTTACTGGCTTTTAAGATCATCGAGTTATGATTTTATTCTAGTTAGTGTAATTAAATCTATAGTTTCGACGCTTCTTAACCATCTACTGAAATTGTGTTTTTGAAGGGAGATAATTGTCTGTGCTTGAAAATAATTGTACATTAGCTTTAACTTAACATAAAAATATTTATTAAAATAAGTCATAGTGCAATTAAACATATAGCTTGTCTCTTTACTGCACATTGTTAAGCTTTTGTTCAATGTAAATTTTGATTTTGATTTTTTTAGTTGAATTGTACAATTCTCAAAGCTACTCACGATCTACTTTGAGAATCTTATGTGTCCAAGGATATGTCACTTTAATTCATATACAAAGTGACCTTTTTTCAATGATTATATTCCATAGTGCATTTTGCCTTACTAAAAATAGGACTTATATAAGCACTTCATTATCCTATTTTCACTAATTTTTTTATTTTTTTAATAAAACTGGTAAAATTGGTATTAAAAAAAGAACTGTGATCTAGTCACAAAAAGAGCCATTACATATTCAAAATAGGCATGTACATTTCAAAATCAAGCTAAAGTTTATCCTTATCTGAAATTAACTAAAACACTATCCTTGAAAGTGGCTTACAACTATTACAGAGCCTAATATACCCTCTATAGAATATGCCATGTATCAAAAAACAAAAAAAAAGCATATTGGTTAATCTTTGTCTAAAGGTAATACAGGTGGATATTGGTGGCCACCCTCCTATTCCAACTGGCTCATCTTGACAAATTTTAGTTCAACATGTTCTTCTGTAATTATTTGTAATTGTGGGTTATACACTTCTTGGGTTGTCTAAATCCCTACACATCTTCCAAGTGGATATTGGTGGCCACCCACCTAATCCAACTGGATTATTTTGAAAGTTTTCATGTTAGTACATCTTTCAGTGTTGTTTTGGATTTCCACATTCAAACTATAGTTAGAGTCACATTTTGATGGCATAATGTGTAGTTCTCGAAAATACCTTTCCAACGAGCTATTGTGCGCCTAAAACAGAGGTCGTATTCAAAAGTTACGACCCCGATAAGTTGAGGTACCAACTTACTCATTGGGGCCCACATAAATTTTGTCCTTTCATCTCCTAGGGTTAGGTTTTTGGATGTCTAGGGTGTTGGCATTCATGAGTAATGTTAAAAATTCCTATGGAGCCTTATTGTAATCATTATGCTTAGACAGATGCGCGTAGAAGCCACAACTCTTCTCAAAGATAGCTACCACCATTCGAGCAAGTTGTTTTCAGTTCTGCAGTTTTATAGTTTCAACCTATTTTATTCATTCAATAGAATTTATTGTTCACTAGATATCTATTGTTGTTCTATGTATCTCTGTGTTATTGTATTTAGTCTATTATTCATTTCGTTCCGCTCATAAATACAAATCAGTGGTATCATAGTAGTATGTTCTTCATTTATTCTTCTTTGTGCATGTCCCTGACAAGATTTGGGTTCAAGAATTTGAGACTCAAACCAGTCGAGCCTTTGCAAAATCATTCGCACCAATCCTGAAAACAAATCATGGGGGATGAGAATAAATATGATGGAGGAGGAGATTCTTTTAAATTGTTGATCGAGGAAGCCATTACGCAACAAAGGAACGAAATGATGGATAACTTTGCATAGATCCTTTGGCGGCTACCCACAAGAGATGCATCTTCATCAAGAGGCCATGCAACCCCATTCAAGGTACAAGTAAATTTTTATATTCCATTATTTGAAGGACTGATAGATGCAAATGTTGTAGATAAATGTATGAATTTTCTCAAAGGGTATTTTTTGGTCCACAATTTTTCCGACAGGGAAAAGATTAATTTTTCACTCTTCAAGGTCATCCCCCATGTTAAGGACTAGTGGGATACTCACTCTGAGCAAAGGGCCATAGAGTAATATTCAATATGTGTGGTCACCCCTACATAGGATTCCTTTAGGGATGCCATTAAAGAATAATACTACCCTTTTGGAAGCTACGAGGACCAGTACACAAGATGGACCATGATGCGTCAGGAAAGGGACCAAACAGTACCATATTTCACCAATATTCTCCATACCCTGTGCACCAAATTGGGTATCAAAGACTTTGAAAAAAATTGGGTGCTCAAATACTGTGACTGCCTGCATAGATATGTTGGATTACTGAGAGGGGGGTTGAATCAGTAATAGAGAAATTTAATCATTTTTAACCATATAATCCAAGTGTTATACCAATGTATCATTATCATCCAATAACTGTAGAGTAAATAAGCAATGAACAAATGAAAAATCATATACACTACACCAGCGTTTTACATGGAAACCCAAAGTGGAAGAAAACCACAGAATGGTTTTTCTTATATTTCTTGAAGAATTACATTCATTGGAAGCACCAACTTCCTTTGCTTTCCAACTGCAACTGGAATGAGGCTCCAACCCCCTAGTTTCTCGAGCTACAACTTGAGGGAAGCTCCAACTCCCCAATTCTCTGGCTACAACCAGAAGGAGGCTACAACCCCCTATGTTCTCCGGCTACAACCACCTATCCTCGCCCCGTCCAACCACCCTGATGTATAAGTAGAATGATGGAACCACTGTCACACTATCACTATGAGATATATTGTTGTAAACCCATACCAATAAACCTGAACCATGCATCAACCATGCAACAACCTATACCTCAACCTATAATCAACCTCTACCATAAACAACTGCATCAACCATGTACCAACCTGTACCAAACAACCTGTAATCAAACTGTACCATAAAAAGTGCATCCAACCATGTACCAATCATGTGTCACCTACTCATCAACTATGACTCATTAATATGTACCAACATGATCAACTATACACCTCATATATGTGACAACTCATCAACTACTTGTCTTAACCATGTACCCAACATGTACCTTAACCAAAAGCCCTCATAAATTTCATCATCCAAATATGATTTGTAACTTTGTAATAGACCTGGTGTATATGATCACATACCTGCAAACCTTCCTTAACTTTAACAACAAGAGACTAGCATTTTCATCAAACTTTTCTTTAGTCTCACATGACTAGTTTTGGATTAGTCAACAATCCTAACTTGAAATAATCACAACTATGTACTTGTAATGAATACAGATCTCAAATTGATACACAATGTTCTTCAATGTTTTTTATGTAATTCCTCCAGGTGTCACTACTTGAAACCTCTCAAAAAAGGAGTTATAGCAAAAATGGCATACCTTGTTGAATTCTGGCTTATTCTAGAGAGAGACCTTGTAAAGCATGTCCCACACGGAATATTTGTTGAATCCATATGAAATTATTAAAAAACATACTAAATACTATACTCTAACCAATACATTTGGTCTTATTGAATTTGGATCTATTACGAAGAAGTTATTACATGTTTTCCTAAAACACCTGTTTTAGACTAGTTTTAGGATTAGCCACAAACCCTATTTTCCACAGAGTGTAACTCCAATAATACAATGATTCACATGCTGAATTTTTTTCAACAGATACTTGTATATGTTTCTTCAATGGAATAGAAATTTCATGGTCTGAATCATTCTAGAAAAAAAGTTATTGCGAAAATGGTGAGATGACCTGTAAATAAAATACCTTAGAAAGCATCGTCAAAATAATTTATCCTCCCTTGAATTCCGGCCTTTTTTTCTTCACCTTCTTTATAAAATTCAGCTTAGATATCCTTTGGTTAACTCAGACACCTATAGATATTCAATATGCTCAAGTTTGATCTAAAATGAGAGAGCCTTGCCTCTTATTTATACTCTCCAAGTAGCTTCCTTAAAAACATCTTCTAGGTCACTTTGCCCACTTTCCTTATTTTAGGGTTAACCCACTTCTAATTTATCCATTAAATTTATTATTTAAATAATTTATTTTGTATTAACTTTGAATTATAGTATACTCATCACTTCACTTTATTATTTACCTTCTAAAATCTCTTAAACCACTTTGACTACTTTGACCTTTTGGGGCTTCTAGATGACATATGAGGGTCCTCCAACTTCGTAAGGCCATAACTCTCAAACCGTGAGAAGTTATGTGACGTTCCCCATACCACCAGAAATTGAATGACATTTAATATCGATATATAATAGTATTACCTGAAAATATATCAAAACTCATACCATTATCCATCAAACAAACTTGGGTCCATTACCCAAACCTGGGTTCTCCAACTTCTTATGGCCATAACTCTCTAACCGTGAGGAGCTATGTGATATTCCACATACCACCAGAAATGGAATGACAAGCACTATCCATATAGGATAGTTTCACTAACAAATTCACTGACCTTCATCTCAATATTCCAAAAATAAGCATGGTTTCTCTAACCATACTTCTAGGATAACTCAATCTGCAAAGCGTCTTCCTATGAGGGTTTTCACCATAAGGGGACCACTTTGGAGTTCATCCATTTGTACTTATGATAAACCATGACAAGAAAATAATGAGTCATATTTAAATCAAACAAACTTGGGTCCATTACCCAAACCTTTGTGCTACTAGGTTTTCTTCAAGGGTTGGCATCAATGACAATAGACCTTAATCAACAATCTCCCCCTTTGGCATTGATAGAAACACTCTGATGCAAAACTAAAGTCATATCACTCATGCTCCCCCTAGAAACATGCCTCTATCCTCTTCATATCTGTGACTATTTCTCCCCCTGGAACCATGCCTCTATTCTCTTCACCTGATGAAACTCTCCCCCTTTTTCGTCAATGGAAAATGTATCTTTCCATCCGGGGTTGCTCCCCCTGACTGAACTGTCCTCTTTATGGTGCTTCCTCATGTACATATAAGACATATAAGATAAGAATTCAAAAGAATTTATTTTGGAGTAGAAATTACTCCTAGTCTCTGGCGAAGATACTCAAGGGCTTCCCGTGGAAGCGGTTTTGTAAAGATATATGCTACTTATTCTTTTGTTCCCACATATTCAACTCTTATGCTCTTTTCTACAACCTGTTCCCATAGAAATCGATACTTGATTGGAATGTGCTTCATCTTGGAGTGCATCACCGGGTTTTTTGAGATACTGATGGTGCTTGTATTATCACAATAGATTGGAATGGGCTCATCATACTCAACATGTATATCTGTCAAAGTTTGTTTCATCCATAGAACCTGTGTACAACATGTTTTTGCTGCAATATACTATGCCTCGACTGTATATAAGGATATTGATGATTGTTTCTTTCTTAGCCAAGATACTAAACACTCACCCAAGTAGAACATTGCTCCACTGGTGCATCGTCAGTCATCAATGCAACCTTCCCAATCTGCATCTGTGTAGGAAATAAGTGATAGATCATTTTCTTTTGGATACCATAATACAAACTCTTATGTTCCTTTGAGATATCTAAAAATCCTCTTCACTGCTAATACATGTGATTCCTTTGGTGTTGCTTGAAATCATGCTACATGTCCAACTATCTGCATTACATCTGGTCTAGATGTTGTCACATATAGTAAGATACCAATCATTGAGATGCATGTCCTCTGGTCTGTAGACTTTGAATCATCATCTTTTCTCAAATTGCAATTGGTTTGCATAGGAGTGGTAACTGGTTTGCAATATTCCATTCCGAACCTATTTAACATTTCTCTAATATACTTAGTTTGAGAAATAAAAAAAATTTGGTTTTTTTGTCATATCTGAAAACCCAAAAATAAGGATAGTTCTCCAAGTAATTACATTTCAAATTCATTCTGCATATCCTTTGCAAATTTCTGGCTTAACCTATCAGTAGTACTTCCAAAACAATATCATCAACATAAATTTCAATTAATAAGATATTACCTTGAGTTACCTTGATGTAGATGTTGTTGTCTACACTTCCTTTCCATAGTTCATAGGGAGTTTTGTCATTGTTGTTTCTGAGCATTACTCTGTTTTGAATGTGAATTAATGTATGCATTGTATGTGTCCAAAAAATATATGTCAATTTGGAATCCATTAGCATTGTTCGAGCCATTTCCTGTGTAATTATCATCCATTATGATAATGTTCCTTTGTCTTTGAACCACTCTCTGAACCAATCTATGAATCCATTCTCTCATCCACTATCATATATATGTCCAACCCTACTAAGTGTTCTTACGAATCCATCTATGTCCATACTATCCAAGACTCTACTTGCACAACTGTCCATAATGATAACCCATTTATCACTATATTATCATGAAGTCTTGATTAATCTATCAAATTGTACTTATGCTAACTTATTGCTCTGAATTTGTCTTCTCAAACTCTGCAAGCTGCTCAAAGGATGGTTCTTTGGTCTGTCAGAACTATCGCATAGACTCCCCCTGTCTAATATTCATATTACTTGGGAGTCTCTAAGCCGGATGGCTCAAAACAATTCCTTCTTTGATGTGTATTCATCATCATTTTCATTGGTATATCCATCATCATCTTCATTGGTAGATTCATCATCTCTCTGAGCTCTGACTTCTTTCTTTCTATCTGTGGATTCATCTTTCACTACAATGCCTGAAAATACAATCTCTTGAACTTGTTCCTTATTTACCTGTCCTTCTTTTCTTTCAATTATTTTCCAAACCTTTATGTATCTTACATCTTTCTTTTTCTCTATAGAATTTTCTTCATCTCGTTTTATCGCCAATATTACGATCCCTGGGACCTGGTCTTTGTTCACCTGTTCTTCGTGTTTTCTTATCCACACTTTCTTACATCTTATATCAATGTTCTCTTTCATGGAAGTATCGATCATGCTTCTACAATCACTAGCTATGTGTCCATAGTTATGAAATTTGTAACATTCAATGTTACATGGGGCCACATAGGCATTTATTGCTTGAACATTTCTTTTATAATCCCTGCAATCTGCAACCTTATGTCCAATGTTAGTATAATAAAAACAATGACCATAAAATAAATTTGCATACCTGGGAGTGAATGATCTTCTTTGTGGCATAGTCCTTCTAAATTTTTGCCTTGACTAATCATGATCATGATTGAAACTTCTTTATTGCTTGAACATGGATGGTCTTCTTGAAGTTGTATCTTCAATAGTTTTCTTAGATTCTGGTTGACCATGATTCCTTCCTTTGAGTACTTCTGCATAAATCTTTCTATTTTCTTCATTCTTCTTTTCTAGCAACCTAAAGTGCTTCTCTTCATTCTCTATAAATGATGTGGATGTTTCTGTCTCTTCAACGTTCTTGTTGAGCTTGGCGAATTTACTTCTCAATGTAACAACTTATTCTTCAAGATTCTCAACCTCTTCTTCTTTCTTCATTATCTGAGACTTAATGACCTCTTATGTTCTCTTTTCTTCTTCAAGTTAGATTTTCAATGTAATTATTTCTTCTTCCAGTCTTCTCTCTTCATGACCAAACTCTTTCTCGAGTTGGTTTAATTCATTGGTTCTTTCCTTGAGATGATCCATCAATATATTTTCTCTCTTTTCTGCTTCTTCCTTTTGTGCTGCTATGTTGGATCCTAAACATTTCTTTTGATATTCTAGAGTTTCTTCAATTCTTTTAGCCTCTTCTAGTTGAGCTCTTAAATCATTGATGACTTGTTGATCCTTTTTGGAACCTTCAACACTTTCCTTTTGGTTCATCAATTCTTTCTTGGATGACTTGTTTTCTTCTCTTTATTTCTTTAGATATTTAATTGCACTGATCAATTTTTCTTTGTAATCAACTTCTGCTTCTTCATACTCTTCCTCTTCTGAATCTATCTGACATGATGAGCATTTTTAATCTTGTTATGTATCTACATCTTCTTTTGCATTTTTTGAATCTGCGATGGGTGAAGAATATATGTCATGTAACTTATCCCAAAGTTATTTTGCTGATGAACATTTACCAACATTTACCAACATGTAACTTACCTTGTTTTCTAGCTACAACTGGAAGGAGGATCCAACACCCTATTTTCTCAAGCTACAACCTGAGGGAATATCCAACTCTCCAATTCTCTGGCTACAAACAGAAGGAGGCCACAACCCCCTATATTCTTCGACTACAACTAGAAGGTGGCTACAACAACCTGTCATTGCCCCGTCCAACCGCCCTGACGTATAAGTAGAATGATAGAACCACTGTCACACTATCATTGTAAGATATATTGTTGTAAACCTGTACCAATAAACCTGAACCATGCATCAACATGTACCTCAACCTGTAATCAACCTGTACCATAAACAAGTGCATCAACCATGCACTGACCTGTACCAAACAACCTGTAATCAACCTATACCATAAACAAGTGCATCCAACCATGTACCAAGTATGTACCAATCATGTGTCACCTACTCATCAACTATGACTCATCAATATGTACCAACATCATCAACTATACACCTCATGTATGTGCCAACTCATCAACTACTTGTCTCAACCATGTACCCAACATGTACCTTAACCACAATCCCTCATCAATTTCATCATCCAAATATGATTTGTAAATCTGTAATATGCTTGTTGTATATGATCACAGACCTAAAAACCTTCCTCAACTTTAACAACAAGATACTATCATTTTCATCAAACTTTTCTTTAGTCTCACATGACTAGTTTTGGATTAGTCAACAACCCTAACTTAAAATAATCATAACTATGTAACTGTAATGAATGAAGATATGAAACTGATACAAAATTTTCTTCAGTGTGTTTTATGCAATTCCTCCAGGTTTCACTACTTGAAACCTCTCAGAAAAGGATTTATAGAAAAAATGGCATACCTTGTTGAATTATGGATTATTCTAGAGAGCGACCTTGTAGAGCATGCCCCGCATGGAATATTTGTTGAATCGATATGAAAATTTTACAAAAAATATTACATACTATACTATAACCAAACACATTTGGTCTTAATGAATTTGTATATGTTATGAATACATTATGACATTTTTTGCTCGAAACACCTGTTTTAGACTAGTTTCAGGACTAGCCACAAACCCTATTTTCCATGTAGTGTAAATCCAAAAATACAACGAACCACAAGATTATTTTTTTACCATAGATGCTTGGATATGATTCCTCAATGGCATAGAAATTTCATGGTCTGAATCATTATAGAAAAAAAATTATTTCGAAAATGGTGAGATGACCTGTAAATAACATACCTTAGAAAGCATCATCAAAAGAATTTATCCTCCCTTGAATTCTAGCCTTCTTTTCTTCACCTTCCTTCTAAAATTCAGCTTAGATATCCTTTGGTTACCTCAGACACCTATATATATTCAATATGCTCAAGTGTGATCTAAAATGAGAGAGTCTTGCCTCTTATTTATGCTCTCCAAGTAGCTTCCTTAAAAACATCTTCTAGGTCACTTTGCCCACTTTCCTTATTTTAGGGTTAACCCACTTCTAATTTCTCCATTAAATTTATTTTTTAAATAATTTATTTTGTATTCACTTTGAATTATAGTATACTCATCACTTCACTTTATTATTTACCTTCTAAAATCTCTTAAACCACTTTGACTTCTTTGACCTTTTGGGGCTTCTAGATGACATATGAGGGTCCTCCAACTTCATAAGGCCACAACTCTCAAACCATGAGGAGTTATGTGACGTTCCCCATAACAACATAAATGGAATGACATGTACTATACATATAGAATAGTATTACCTACAAATATATCAAAACTCATACCATTATCCATCAAACGAACTTGGGTCCATTACCCAAACCTGGGTTCTCCAACTTCTTATGGCCATAACTCTCTAACTGTGAGGAGTTATGTGACATTCCACATACCACTAGAAATTTCATGACAAGCACTATCCATATAGGATAGTTTCACTACCAAATTCACTAACCTTCATCTCATTATTCCAAAAATAAGCTTGGGTTCTCTAACCATACTTCTAGGATAACTCAATCTGCAAAGTGTCTTCCCGTGAGGGCTTTCACCATAAGGGGGCCACTTTGGAGTTCATCCATTTGTACTTATTATCAACCATGACAAGACAATAATGATTCATCTTTAAATCAAACAAACTTGGGTCCATTACCCAAACCTTTGTTCTACCAGGCTTTCTTTAAGGGTTGACATCAATGACAACCAACCTTAATCAACAAGATACATTCAAACATAAATGGAGTTTCTAGAAATCACATCATTAGGTGAGGATTATAAATATGTTGTCAATATCGAGCAAAAAATTAAGTAGAAGAGGCGAGAATTTGGATCTGGAAACTCTTCATAATCTAAGCAAAGAAAAGGTGACCCTAGTCCACAACACAAGGGACAGAGAAAATATGGCCACTCTCAGGAAAACCAATCCAAGTCATAACCCAATAAGGGTAACGAGAATTTGAATAAGGATAGGGGAAAGTGGTGTGAATACCATAAAATTCCTTGGCACAACATCAAAGAATGTCACTCCAAGCAGTCACTAGTGGTTGAGATGAAAACTTCCGAGTTAGATGAAGATTCAGACTCTAAATAAAATCCAGAAGAACGGAAGTGGATTATTGATGTTGAACCTAGCACCACTATCACTACCACAAAATTCCATCTAAATGAACTAGAAGAACTAGCGGAAGGGGAACACCTCTTTCAATCATAGATGTGGTTAAAGGGGGATTCGCTTCATTTCATTGTCGATAGTGGAAGTCAAAAGAACCTAATCTTAGTAGATGTCATCAAGCATCTAGACCTACCGAAGACACTGCACCTATGGCCCTACACCATCGGCTGGATTCCCCAAGGAAGAGATCTCTACTTCATCCAACAATGTCATCTACCCTAGGACATCAAGCCCTTCAAAGATGAGGTATTGTGTGATATTGCTCCCCTTGAAGTTTGTGATGTTCTTTTAGGAAAACCATATTTGTGGAAGAGACATGTTGCGTATGAGTCTAGATCCCGCAGTGTTGTTATTACTTTGGGTAGAAAATTGTACAGGATACTAGAAGTAGCTTCGCCTACCACTATTTCTTTAATCTCTACTAAGAAATGTAGTAAGGTCATTTCACATACTGGGAAGTTCATCATTTTTGTGATCTGTGATCACAGTAAATAGAAGTTTGTCGCCACATCTTTGACCTCTACAGAGAGCTTCTCTTTGGAGTAGAAGAAAGTGGACGAGATCATGGAAGAGTAAAAAGACAACTTCTCCTCACCCACCGGGGTACTGACACACTGCTAGGTCAAGCATCCAATTGATATAACCCCCGGTGCACCTCTGCTTAATGGACCAATCTATCGTCGTTCACTGATTGAAAAATGATGAAATCAAGCGTCAAATCCAAGAGTTTCTTCAAGAGGGGCACATCATACCCAACTCCTTCCCTTGCGGAAGCCTGATTGTATTGGTGCAGAAGAAATACGGGACTTGGCAGCTCTACATTGATTACATAGCATTAAACAAAATCATAGTCAAGAACCAATACCCAATTCCTCGAATTTATGAATTTCTTGACGAACTCAAGGGGGTAAAGTTCTTCAACAAGATTGACCTAAAGTCTAGCTACCACCATGTTCCCATCAAACCAACTAATGTATGGAAGACAACTTTCAAATCTAAATAAGGTCTCTTTGAATGGCTGGTCATGCCCTTTGGCTTAACAATTGCACTAGAAACTTTCATGAGGTTGATGGATGATGTATTGAGACCCTTCACCAACTCTTTTGTGGTGGTATATATGGATGACATGCTCATCTTCAACAAAACTTTGGAGGAGCACATGCATCATATTCAACAAGTTTTGAGCACTCTACAACAACACAAGCATATTCCAACTTGGAAAAACAATCCTTTGGCATGAACAAGGTCCAATACTTGGGCTACATTGTTGATGAGCATGGGGTACAACTGGATCTAGAAAATATCCAAGTCATTGGTGACTGGCCAGACCCAACCGCACTAACTAATCTTCAAAGCTTCTTGGGACTTGCCAACTTCTAGTGATATTTCATGTTGTGATTCTCCCATATTGTACGGGCCCTCAACCAAGTAACCAAAGGTGTTGATAGGGAAACATTCGCATGGGGGATGACATAACAATGAGCATTTGATTATTTGAAGCATCGCTTATGCTCAACTCCAGTACTCTCCTTACCTAATATGAAACAACCATTTTAAATTCATACAGATGCATCCAATTACAATGTAGGCGTAGTTCTCACTCAACATGGTCATCCAGTAGCATACCATAGTGGTTTGCTTTCAGATACCATCTGGAAATACCTCACCTATGACAAGGAAATGTATTCCATTGTACAAGCATGTCGTCAGTGGAATCATTACATTCTTGGAAAGGAGACAATCATCCACACTGATCACAATCCTCTGCAGTTCATACAGACATAGGGGACATTGCAGAAAGACCACCATCAAAAGTGTTCCACATACCTGTAGCAGTTCCATCTCAACATCAAGTATAACACAGGGAGCACAAATCGTGTCACTGACTGCCTCATTCAACCTCCCATGGTTGCACTCACCATCATACTCCATTCATGTGGGCCTGAGGCATCTGAGTGGCCCCAAATTGATCAACGAGATCCATAACTCTCCACCACCTATCAGCTCATGGATACAAGCGCGAATTTCATCGATTTTTACATTCAAGATGGACTGTTATGCCATCTGGGCCACCTTTTTGTTCCCACAAGCGAGTGTGAAAATTTGATTTGGGAGGCTCACTATAGTCATATGGCAAGACATTTTGGCGTGGAGAAAACTGTGGTCATTCTAAAGAAACATTTTTATTGGCCAAAACTTTGACAGGACGTCATCAAGTATATCATATATTTCACTTCTTGAGCCATTTCCAAGCCATACATCAAGAAGCAAGGCTTATAGACCCCTCTTCCTACTCCCGAGAGGCCTTGGGAATCCATATAGATGGATTACATGTCTGTCTTTCATCCACCAAGCAAAGAAATGATTGTGTATTTGTGGTCGTTGATCAATTTTCGAATATGGCCATTCTCACAGCCCACAAAAAGAGCATCACAATGAAAGATACTGCCAAGATTTTCTTCGAACGAGTGTGGTTACATTTTGAGATACCATAGACCATCATAACCGATTGGGACAATAGGTTCTTCAACACATTTTTGTCAAGTCTCTGGTCACTTTTAGACACCAAAATCACTAAATCCACTACCTTCCACCCTCAAACTGATGACCAAAAAAAGGTTGCCAATCAGATGATTGTGCACATCCTGCACATGTATAACTCTAAGCATCCACGTACATGGGATGCGAGTCTTCCCTATGTTCAACACAGCTACAACATGGCTCTCCATATCTCCACCAACCATATCCCATTTCAGGTGGGGCTGGGATTCCAACCCTTGGATCCCATTGATGTTGCACTACCTCTTGCAACCACATAGACATAATCTTCCCATGTTTAGTCTAAGGATGATAAAGACACCAAATTCATTTATCAGATTCATCACATCTGCCAACAAGTCCATGATATTTTACCGAAATCCAATGCTAAGTATAAGCAGTGCCATGATCAACATCATGTACCGCACAAGTTTCAGATGGGAGACAAGGTATGGTTACATTTGTAGAAATAACACCTTAGAGGGATCCATTGGAAGCTCCATCCACTTTGTTATGGGCCTTACACTATCACCAAACTTGTGGGTAAAAATTATTTTGAGCTCAAAACTCCCCCCTTACTTGTCTTGCACCCAATGTTCAATGTGGACCTCCTTCGGCCATATTTTCCACCATTATTGGAAACCTCGAAGATCGCATAACAGTTGACACCAACAAATCTCAACCTTGACTGCATGGAACATGCATCCACAAATTAGATAGTGGACACATAGGTCAAGGGAAATCGCCAATAGAGGATCCAGATTTATCGGGTTGTCAAGGAAGGGAAGCTACTACACCAGGGAAAGTGCCTCACCTGGGGTCAAATTTAGCATAAATTTCCTCACCTAATGGGGGCTCTCAACGCGATGGATGCCATTGCTTCCTAAGGGAGGAGGACTAATCCAGGTAGATATTAGTGGCCACCCACCTATTCCAACTGACTCATTTTGACATTTTTTTAGTTCAGCATGTTCTTCTATAATTATTTGTAATTGTGGGTTATAAACTTTTGGGGTTGTCTGAAGCCCTACACAACTTCCAGGTGGATATTAGTGGCCTCCCACCTAGTCTAACTAGCTTATTTTGGAAGTTTTCATGTCAGTACATCTTTCTGTACTTCTAGGGCCATTTTGGGGCCCTAATGATCCAGATTATTTTCGGAACGAAATGAAAGTAGAGATATTACAATTAAATACTCATAAAAAATTCCAGAAATAGAGAGATACAACAATACATGATTTCTATTAATAAAATAAATTTACAAAGACTGTAAAAATACAGAGTGAAAAACTCGCTAGAATGGTGGAAAATTTATCTCTGAGAAGAGATGTGACAACTATGCTCATTCGCAAGAAAATGACTACAATGAGGCTTTGAAGGCCTTTTTATGATAAAAATGAATGCCAAAGCCCTAGACATCCAAAAACCTAACCCTAAGAGATGAAGTGCCAAAATTCATGTGGGCTCCGTTGGGGTAAGTTAGTACATTAACTTCCCACAGTCATAAATTTTTCATACGATCTTCGTTTTAGTCGTGTGATAGCCCATTGGAAAGGTATTTTTGAAATCTATGCATTATACCATCAAACTCTAAATTTGTCTTCAGTTTGATTGTGGAAATCCAATAAAACACTGTTTAGAGCCCCAAAACAACCCTGGAAGTACAGAAAGACGTAATGACATGAGAACTTCCAAAATAAGCCAGTTGGAATAGGTGGCCATCCAAAAATATCCACCTGGATGTTGTGTATGGATTCAGGATAGCCCCATAAGTGAAAATCCCACAATTACAAAGAAATGTCCCCATTACAGAGAAAGGTGTGAAACTTAAAATTGTCCAGATTAGCCAATTGGAATTAGGAATAGGTGGGTGGCCACCAATATCCACCTGGATCAATCCTCCCATCTTATGAAGTGATGGTATCCATTTTGTTGAGACACTGAGGAAGAGGGGAAAGAGTTTTCAGAATCTAAATCTCAGTGAGATCCATGCCTTGTTGGATAAGTTGTGATTCTTGGTTTGAGGAAGGTTGTCACAAACATGTTGTTGGTGGGGTTGAATCTGTTCCACCAACTTGTTGTCTCTAGGATTGACGGGGCATTGTGTAGGTACCATTGTAGGTGAAGAAACAATATCTTCTTTCTCTTCTACAATCTGTTGGATATAAGGTGTTGAGGCTACAGTGATTGTAGTGGCCTTCTGTGCATCCTTTGAACATACTGTGAAGAGGATGAATCTTTCAGTATGAGAGATTACCTTGCGACACTGTTTTGGTGGAACAGTAGTCAGAACTACCCCTGGTATCCTGTAGAGATGACCCCTAAGAGTAATAATGACACTACAGGGCCCAAAATCATAAATAGCATGAAGTTTCCACATATATGGTTGGCCCAAAACAACATTATGGACATCAATAGGGGAAACATCACACACTACCTCATCCTTGAAAGGTTGGATGCCATAGGACATGCGACACTCTTGGCTAACACAAATATCTCATCCCTGGTGAAGCGAAAAAATGTTGTATGGCTATGGGTGTGATTTTTTCGACAACCCCAACTGTTTGATTACCTCGGCTAAGATGAGTTTCTTCTGGCTACTTCTATCAACAATAAAATGAAATGGGGTCCCCTTCACTCACATCTGTGAATGGAAGAGGCGCTCCCCCTCTTCAGGATCTACAGGTTCTTCTGGTTGAATTGTTGTGATCGCAATAGTAGTAATGTAGTCTGCGTCAATGATCTATCTGTTTTCAATATTTTTTGGATAAGATTCTGAATCATGGTTCGACTCCTTTTCTTTGACCTCGAACAACAATGATTGTTTCGAGTGACATTCATCGGTGTTGTGCCAGGGGAGTTTTTGGAAGTTGCACCACTTCCCAATGTCATTCTTTGCCTTTCATTTACCATTATTTTCCCATGTCTTGGACTGGATTTCAAGAGGTTGTTGGCTAGGGTCATCTTTACCATGCTCTGGTTGTTGTGTTTTTGCAGACCCAAACTCCCATTTGTTCAGGTGCCTAAATTTCTGCTCGATTTTGACAACATATCGATAGGCAGGTCCCAATGATCAGATTTTTAGGAAATCCATTTCTATTTGGATGTACTTATGCAAAGCCCCACGGGATTTCATAACCAAATGATGCTCAAAGTCTTTGATACCTATTTTGGTTTGCAAGGTATGGAAATTATTTGTGAACTCCGACATTATTTGGCTCTTCTCTTGCCGCAGATTGTTCCATCTCATGTATTGGTATTCATAGTTATCAACAGGGTAGTATTGTTCCTTGACCACATCCATGTTGGTCACTATAATTGCTTAATTAACTCAAACAATCAAGTGCTACATAAATTATCAACCCAGGGAAGTCTGTTTATTTCAAAGATAACCACGCACTATATATGCTCAATTCCAAAAGCAACTTAAAGTTGTAGTTAAAGGAAACTATATTAATCACACTTGCCTTGAATGAACTGAAGTTCTGACTTGAATTACAGGAAAGCAACCTACCTATTGCAGATCTTTAAATAGTAATCTAAAGAATCCTGGATTACATTAGAATAACAACTGCAACAGGAAAAGACAACTACTCTGTAACCAAATAATAGGACCCTTACTCTCAAGCAGGAACTTCAGCACCTTATTTTTTATTAACACACTTTCATGAAAACAGTAATGCTTAGGAGGTTAACTCTATCTAGCAGAGAACAGGGCCATCCAATTCCTTCCTTTCTAAGCAGGAAACCTTAGCCCAATTTCTTACTAGCACACTTGTGAAAAATAACTGGAGTCTACAGAGAACAGGACCTTCTGATCCCTTCCTTTCTAAGCAAGAACCTTTAACCCAGTCTCTGGCTAGCACGCTTGCAGAAATGATTGAAATCTACAGAGAACAGGACCTTCTGATCCCTTCCTTTCTAAGCAAGAACCTTTAACCCAATCTCTGGCTAGCACACTTGCAGAAATGATTTAAATCTATAGAGAATAGGACCTTCTGGTTCCTTCCTTTCTAAGCAGGAACCCTTAACCCAGTCTCTGGCTAGCAAACTTCATAAAATCATCACACAAGATTGCTAAAAAAAAAAATTATGAACTTTGTGAAAATAATGTAACGCACAATAAACTAAAGTTATTAACAAGACAGAGTTCAATAGTGTTTCAGCAAAGCAAAATTCATTAAAAGTAGTGTTTCAGCAGAACGAAAGTTAATCAAGGCATAAACGGAAATCACACTAACACACACTACAACAATAACGGGTGAATCTTGTGAAGAAGGTGGGCCCTCCCTTCTCACAAGATTTCCCTGAGATGAAAAAGCTAGAGAAGGATGCTCAAAACAACCTTCTATTCATCTGTCAATGTATCATATTACAATTTGGAAATGAAGTATGTCCCTCTCTCTGAAGCTTTCTCAATACATAAAACTTGGATCCTTCGAATGGTGATTTCCTCTTATTTAAAGAGGGAATCCCTTCGATACAATTTGATCAAAATTACAATGTGTATCTGAGTCCTATTCTTAGTCAGATCGACTTTCTAAACCAGAATAGGATGTCCTAGTCTCGCACAACAGAATGTTATTGCAAGTACTGAATGAGATGTTGTTGTTACGGCTGGAGTAACAGTTTCTTCTCGTTGCTGCTGATGCTATTTCAGCATCGCAAATCGCGGGTTGTTTCAGCCACGGGATTTGACTGCTGACTGTGTAACGGCTTCCTTTGTGTTTTAGCGTCGTTGGTTCTAGGCTATGTAACGGTTTCCTCTGTGTTTCAGCATCTGCGACTCTGGACTGTGTAACAGCTCTGTGTTTCAGCATTTGCGACTCTGGACTGTGTAACAGCTCTGTGTTTCAGCATCTGCAACTCTGGACTGTGTAACAACTCTGTGTTTCAGCATCTGCAACCCTAGACTGTGTAACAACTCTGTGTTTCAGCATCAGGCCTCAAATTCTAATCTGCATTTTGAACTGTTTCAGTACTTATACATTTCTAATCAATGGTTAAGTACGAGAATGATGTAAAATATTATGCAAAACAGATTAAACGTATAGTAATGAGAAGGGGCGTTTGTATACTTTTGGAATGATCAGATAAAGTGATAGTATGAGTTTAGATGTGGGTGATCAAGAGTGTAAAAGTGGCAAAAAGTATAGGCAAAAAGGTACATTGTGTGGTCCTAACATCCCCCCCAACTCAAGGTGTTGCATATCCTCAGGCAACGTCACTCTGAATCAGAGTCTGGATACTAACTCTGAGCATGTAAGTTACTCAAACAGTAGATCTGGGAGGTACTGTACGTTGGCGTTCTGAACCCTTGGACCCGCTGTAATCTTTGCCATGCTGTTGTTTCTGTCTTCTTAGGCAGCTTATACTTAATTTGATATATTTCTATTGGCAACCAGAGGATAGGAAAATAAAATCGGTACCCTATCCAGTTTTCAGCACATTTCTGAGCACACTGGATGTAATTAGGTACTCTGGTGATTGCTACCTCAAGTTTGGTGGGGAAAAAAGGATTGTGTTCTTTCCTTTTTTCAGTGGATTGCTGCCAAAACAAATTGTTTGCCTGGAGGGCAGCAACCTCTATGGTTCTAATGAAGTGCTGGCAATCCTGGAGCACTGTTGATTGTAGTTGTTCAACATGCTCAGTCACCCATGGTTTCCTTAAGAACTCATGATATTCCGTGACAAAGGTGGCTGCATTCTGTGGTTCTGGTCTTATCCATAGAAGGCGGTTGTCTTCATTATGTTTAGCAGCCATGAAGTCATCTTGCCAAATGATTTGATTGTGGAGAAAGGAAGCAAATGCCCGAAGCTGGATGTCCTCTACAAGAGGAATAAGGTTCAACTGCTTGTTTTCAGGAATGGCTTCGTTGTGGAAATATGCCTCACAAAGGAGGTGTTGATCCTTAGCAGATGCTTCTGTGAAAATCTTAACAAAATCTGCTAGGTGTATTACTGCATAGGATTTGCCTTCTATAATTGATTTGATCTGAAACCATGTGAGTCACTCCATTAGGAACAAGGAGTAGTTGCAAGATGGTTTTCTTGTAGCCAATAGCTTTTGTGTCAAGTCGAATACCCAGACCATTCTGCCTTTCAACTCTTTGTTCTATTTCTTCAGGGCACGAGCTTCCTGACGTGTCTGCTCTAGAGCTTCCCAATTTGAGAAAGTGTGATTTATCCAGATTTTTCTGTACTCTTGTAAACTTTTTGTCTGTGTTGCAGCATACTCTTCCTTCTATTTTTGTATTGCTGCCTTCTCATCCCATAGCTGGGTCTATGTTTGAGCATTGGAAGTAGTGGGATGAGGTAAGGTCTGAGTAGATTTTTCCACGAAAGTGTGGAGATTGATTTGGCTAGGAGGTGTAAATTCCTCCATAGGCATTTTCTGTACGGCTTTGTTGACAAAAGCAGGGGCTTCATTTGTTGCAATGCAGAGCTCAGTTCTAAGCTTGGGAGGGCCTGCTATTTCTTGTGTTTCAGTTGTAGCTAGTTCTTGTGTGACAGCTACAGCTGGTTCTTGTGTAATAACATGTTCTTCCTTTTTAACTACAAAAGGAGTAGGGGGAGCTCCTGACACTGGGACTTGAATTACCTTATAGCCTGCTTGATAGTAAATATTCCCACATTGACAACACATGTATTCTTTACACAGGCTCTCTGCAATCCCTTCTGACAAGGTTGCTATACGAGCTAAAGTATACAAATTTAGTTTCTTCTCGTATGCTTCCTTTTCCCTGGCCAGTTCTTGCTTATATGCTTCCAGTTCAGATTTTAAAAACTTGTTTTCCTGCAAGACAGAGGCCATTGTTGGTTTTGGTTGAGGGATGATTGGTTCTTGTGTGGCAGTCACAGCCTCACTAGCTGGTTCTTGTGGAGCAACTACAGGGATGGCAGCTGATTTTTGTGTTTCAACTTCCTGATGTAAGGAGAGTAATGTTGTAGCACCCTGGACCTCTGATTCCTATATCTCCATTTCAATATCAACAGTTGGTTCTTGTGTTTCAGTCACTGAATGGGTAGCTTGTTCTTGTGTTTCAGCTACTTTATTTGAGGAGAGTAGTGTTGTAGCACCAAGGGCCTCTAATTCTTGTATCTCAATTTCAATATCTGCAGCTGGTTCTTGTGTATTAGCCGTAGTTGGTTCTTGTGTGACAGCTATGGCTGGTTCTTGTGTTTCAACCACTGAGTGGGTAGCTGTTTCTTGTGTTTCAGCTACTGAGTGGGTAGTTGGTTCTTGTGTTTCAGCTACGGGGTTTGAAAGAGATGATGGCGCACCACCCTGGGCATCTGGTTCTTGTGTTTCAGTGCCCATGGGTGGGATAGGCAAAGATCCCGGGATTTGGGAGGTTGGAGGTTTATGGGGTGTCAGTCGAATAGGTTGGGGATCTATGGTAGTGGTAATAATGGGTGGTCTTGTGGAGGCCCTTGTTCGCTTTTTTCGTAAGAAGGGTGGAAAGATGGGAATTTGTTTTCTTTTCCGTGGGGGTTTTTCTTCAATGATGGGGCAGGGGGAATTGTCTGGCTCAGAATCATCACTAAGAATATGGAGGGCGGGTTTGGATGACTCTGGTAAGATATGAGGTGGGCTTGGTATGATTGGTCTGGTTGGTTCTGTGGTCGGGCTATTGGGTACTTCTGGGGAATCTGGGGAATTTTGCGGTTGCTGCTCCTGGAAGTTTTCAGGAATTTCGACAGCTACTTGGGGGTTTATAGGTGGGTTATTTAGTGGGGGGTTTTGTTGGGAAAAACCCCTTTGGATGAGCAATTGGACAAGACGGTGATGGGTAAGTGAAAGGGTGGGATCTTTAGTCTTTCTGCAGTAATGCGCCATATTTTTCAAACAACTCAGCAAATAATAAGGAATATTGACCCGTCGATTATGCCTTAAATGAGATAACAGAAGGAAATCATGTTGATAAACTACCTGGTATCGGCCCTCGCAGGTTAGGTAATGCTTGATGAATCTTGCAACTTCTGTCCATGGGGGTGGAAATGAGCTGAGTTGAACACCTCTGCCTTTAAGTACAATTCGTTCTTTTGGAAAGAAGAAGTTTTGTTGGGCATTCCGAATGATATGTTTACGACTGAACATGCGAGTGTCGTCGATAGGGAGGCCTGAGACCTGTGCAATATCTTCTTCTGTTACTGGAATTCGGATCCCTTGGACAACAGAATGGTCTTCCTGTAGGTTTTGGGCAAATTGCAGGACCTGTTGTTCATTATACCCCTGGAGTCTCTGAAAGTAACTAAGCCATCCTGCCTGCTGAAAGATTTGATAAGCTACTGGGTAATGTTCTAACAGCGCTATGTTGGCGGGCTCGTTCCGTATGAAAAAGCCTCCCATGGCTATCAGCTTGGTAAGATACAACATCGGAGAGTTTGAGTATCAACTTCTGCGCAGAGTGAGTTTTCTGAGCGACGTTATGAAAAATGTGGTCAAATACACGAAAGGGTGGTGAAATAGGAATGGCGGCAGTGAATTTGTGTGAAATGATGGTATCAAATATTTGACGTGTACTCCCCTCCCCGTCAAGTGCGGCTAGTAATGATTTCACTTGAGTGGTCATAATGACTTAGATTCTTCTCATTAACTATAGCCTAACTGAATTACATAAAATTTACATACCTCGCCTTACCTTTTGATTCGTTCTGCAAATAAAATATCATGTTTGTTCAGCAGTTGTGGCGGAGACTTTGATTTATGAACTGTATCAGGGATTTGCTAACTGGGAGGACGAACTATCGTATGGGAGCGTAAAAGCTTGCTGACAGATGATGTTGAAAAGTTGGTGTTTCAGCAATGAAACAATTGCTGGACGGTGTTGTTTCGTCGATGAAGATCTATTTGTGTTTCAGCAACAGGAAAAACGACATGAAACAATTGCTAGACGATGTTGTTTCGTCGATGAAGAGAGTGAGGAATTGTCGGACTGTAGTGTTTCGGCAGTAGGAAGAACAGAAAGTGTTGAAGAGTGGTGTTTCAACATCGTGGAAAAGGATGAAAAGTTGTTGGCAATGGTGTTTCAGCAACGGAAAAGAAAAGGCGAAACAATTGTTGGACGGTGTTATTTCATCGATGAAGAATGGTGGGAAAAATGGGGAAAAATGGTAAAAGGTCGTTGATCAGTGATGGGGGATTATGTGTGGGATTGGTGGTAGTGGTAATGAAGGAAAGTCAAGAATACTGAACAGTGGTGTTTCAACAACGAAAGAAAGTCAACGGTGCTGAACAGTGGTGTTTCAGCATCGGAGGAAAGTCAACAGTGCTAAACGGTGGTGTTCAGCATCAGAAGAAAGTCAACAGTGTTGAATAGTGGTGTTTCAGCATCGTGAAATCTTGTCTCTTTAAGGTAGGATCATGCTTTCCTAGTGGCTTGTGCTTTGATCAGGAATCTGCAAAAATCAACTGTAACATGGTATTTCTTGAAAGAGATTATTAGTAAATAAAATCTAATCTAATCTAATACTAAAGAAATTAAATTAAAAGAATTAATTGAAATTAGGGGTAGAAACCCCCTCAATGAAGAGAAAATAGGCGTCTGCCATGCATGTGGCCTTAAAATCTTCTTTAGAGATAGGTCGCTGGTACAGACGGAGCCGATGACCATTTAAAAGTAACGGAGTTTTGGAGTCATTGATTGTGAGGAGCCTTACTGTTCCATTGGGGAAAACTGTGTCTACTTCATAAGGTCCAAGCCATCTTGTACGCAGTTTCCCTTGAAATTCTTTGAATCGGGAATCATACAGTAGGGCCCAATTACCTTTTTGGAACTGCTTGTTCTTGATATTTTTGTCATGCCATTTTGATCTTTGCTGTTGAATTATGGTTGTTTGCTAAATGGCATCTAGTCTTTTCTCCTCTAGTTCATTAAGCTGCTGCAACTTGGATGTCTGTGCATCGGTTAAATCAAGGTTGACAGCTAAAGCATTCCTTAAGGTTTTTATCTCAAATTCCACAAGAAAGACAACACTCTTTCCATAGACTAATTCATAGGGAGAGAATCATGTAGTATTTCTCCAGGTAGTTCTATAGGCCCATAGTGCTTCAGGGAGCCTGTAGGATCAATCCTTTCTGTTTTCCTTCACTGTTTTTGTGAGAATGGCTTCTATTACTTTGTTTGTGCTTTCCACCTATCCATTGGCTTGGGGGTGGTATGCTGTAGTCATTCTCTATTGAATATGATATTTCTGAAGGGTGGCTTTGAACCCATGAGAAGTGAAAGGAGGTCCTCCATCTATAACTAATTCTCTTGGCATTCCAAATCTGGTGAAGATGTCTTTAAATAAGAAATCTATAACTGCTTCTTCGGTTGCTCTATGGAATGCCTTGGCTTTCACCCATTTAGTCATGTAGTATGTGCAGACCACTATATAAACTTTTTGATTGGATGGAGGATTGATGGGTCCTATAAAGTAAGGCCCATCTTTCAAATGGTTCGAGTACTATCTGGGGGTTTAATGGCATTTCATCTCTATGATTAGGTTGGCCTACTCTTTGGCAACTATCATAGGCCCGGACATATTTCTTTGCATCTTTGAAGAGTGAGGGCCAATAGTACCCCATCCTGAGAATTTTATGTGTTGTTCTCTTATCAGAAAAATGCCCTCCATAAGGGCCATCATGACAAGCTTTTAATAGATCATACACCTCATCTTCTCTAATAAACCTTCGAATTTCTTGATCAGCTCCTGTATGGAAAAGGTACCCACTTATCAAACTATACCGAGTACTTTGATAAATAATACTTTTTTTCTCTCGGTAGGATAGGTGTGGTGGTAACTTCCCTGCAATCAAATAATTAGCAATATCTGCATACCAAGGTGAGTGAGCAGAAACTGCAAATAGATATTCATCAGGAAAGGAATCATCTACTGGGGTATCATCATCAGGTGTCAATCAAGAAAGGAAATCAACAACTACATTCTCTTTTCCTAGTCTATCTACAATTGTAATATCAAATTCTTGCAATAACAGTAGCCATCTGGTGACTCTAGCATTTGTGATAGGTTTTTTCATTAAGTATTTGATAGCTGAGTGATCAATATGGACAAAAGTAGAATAGCAAGTAATGTAATGTCTAAATTTATTAATTGCATAGATAACTGCTAAGAATTCCTTCTCGGTGACTGTATAATTGAGTTCAGCAGGGGACATATTCTTGCTGCTGAAATATATAGCATAAGGGAGATTATTTTCTTCCTGTCCCAAAACAACTCCTATTGCAGTATCTGAAGCATCGGAGGATATGTGAAAGGGAAGTGTCCAATCAGGTCCTCTAAGGATAGGAGCTGTAGATAACTGATATTTAAGTGTATTAAATTCTTCTTGGCAAGAATCAATCCATTTAAATTCATCATTTTTCATCAGTAATACAAACAGGGGAGAAGCTATTTTGGAAAAAGTTCTTGATAAATCTTCTATAGTATCCAGCATGTCCTAGAAAGCTTCTTACCTCTATCTGAGTTTTGGGAGTAGGAAGATCCTTAATGACTTGTATTTTGGATGGGTCTACTTGAATTCCTTGAGATGAGATAAAATGTCCAAGCACTATTCCTTCACTCATCATCATATGACATTTTTCTGTACTTAAGGAGACTTGAGATTGTATGCATCGTTTAAGTACTTTCTCAAGGTTTTGCAGTGCTTCCTGAAAAGAAGCACCATAAGGAGTAAAGTCATCCATAAAGATTTCCATGGAGTCATTAAGCATATCAGAAAATATTCCTAAAACTGCTCTTTGGAAGGTTGCTGGTGCATTACATAATCCAAATGGAAGAACTCTATAAGCAAAGGTTCCCCAGGGGCTAGTAAAGGTGGTTTTATCTTGATCTTGAGGTGCAATTTTGATCTGGTTATACCCACTGACACCATCTAAAAAAGAGAAAATTTCTTCCCTGACAAATTATCTAACACTTGATCAATGAATGGTAATGGAAAGTGATCTTTCTGAGTGGCTTTATTTAAAGCTCTATAATCCACACATACTCTCCATTTCCCATTTTTCTTGGGAACTATTACTAACGGGGATACCCATTCGTTGTCTGATATAGGATAGATAAACCCTGCATTGAGCAATTTTTGAAGTTCTTCTTTGAGGATTTCTCTTAAATTCGGGTTCATTCATCGCTGAGGTTGGCAGATTGGTTGACAATCTTCCTTAATATATATTCGATGTGTACATAATTCAGGAGAGATTCCTTTCATGTCTGTGTAATCCCATGCGAATGCTTCTTTATTTTCCCGAAGTAACTTCATTAATTGTTGTGTTTCAGCATCTGTCAAATTAGGGTTTATGTTCAATGTTTTGCCAGGTTCAATTTCCACTGGTATGCTTTTGGAGGAGATGGTGT
>JASDQU010101311.1:235413-256527 GCA_032191745.1 Picea mariana
AATTCATCAGGATCTTCTGAAGACAAACCATGAAAATTAGGTAATGCTGAGAGTGGAATGTTTTTCATGGGGGCTACTCCTCTAGGAAGATCGCCAATAGGAAATCCTAATGTAGAGAAAGAGTTTTCATCATTTACCTCTCCTTCAGGACCTGCCTATTCTTCGTGATGCAATTATTCATTGTACTCATCCATGTTTCCCTCTGTCTGCTCCCTTGCTGCACTTGCTCTGTCCTCAATGTCTCCTACTGGCTTCTGGACTGTCTCAAGACTCAAAACTTCTTTACCTGTTCCAAAAATTGCTTGAAATGAAGGCTAGGACTTTCGAAGGTTTGGTCGTTGAGCAGCAGATTCGGACTTTGATATGATCTCGTCAATGTAAGTCTTTCTTCCTCCTTTTCCTTTTCCTTTGCCACCTGTAGGGTTAGTGTCTTTGGGGTCTTTCATGCAATCTTTTTATCTAAAAAAAATCATAAGTGCTTTTGAAATCTATAGCTACCTTCCCCGGCAACGGCGCCAAAATGTTGGTCACTATAATTGATTAATTAACTCAAACAATCAAGTGCTACATAAATTATCAACCTAGGGAAGTCTGTTTATTTCAAAAATAACCATGCACTATATATGCTCAATTCCAAAAGCAACTTAAAGTTGTAGTTAAAGGAAACTATATTAATCACACTTGCCTTGAATGAACTGAAGTTCTGACTTGAATTATAGGAAAGCAACCTACCTATTGCGGATCTTTAAAGATTAATCTAAAAAATCCTGGATTACATTAGAATAACAACTGCAACAGGAAAAGACAACTACTCTGTAACCAGATAACAGGACCCTTACTCTCAAGCAGGAACTTCAGCACCTTATTTCTGATTAACACACTTTCATGAAAACAGTAATGCTTAGGAGGTTAACTCTATCTAGCAAAGAACAGGGCCATCCAATTCCTTCCTTTCTAAGCAGGAACCCTTAGCCCAATTTCTGACTAGCACACTTGTGAAAAATAACTGGAGTCTACAGAGAATAGGACCTTCTGATCCCTTCCTTTCTAAGAAAGAACCTTTAACCCAGTCTCTGGCTAGCACACTTGCAGAAATGATTGAAATCTACAAAGAACATGACCTTCTGATCCCTTCCTTTCTAAGCAGGAACCTTTAACCCAGTCTCTGGCTAGCACACTTGCAGAAATGATTGAAATCTACAGAGAACAGGACCTTCTGGTTCCTTCCTTTCTAAGCAGGAACCCTTAACCTAGTCTCTGGCTAGCAAACTTCATAAAATCATCACACAAGATTGCTAAAAAAAAAGATTATGAACTTTGTGAAAATAATGTAATGCACAATAAACTAAAGTTCTTAACAAGACACAGTTCAGTAGTGTTTCAGCAAAGCAAAATTCATTAAAAGTAGTGTTTCAGCAGAACAAAAGTTAATCGAGGCATAAACGGAAATCACACTAACACACACTACAACACTAACGAATGAATCTTGTGAATAAGGTGGGCCCTCCCTTCTCACAAGATTCCCCTGAGATGAAAAAGCTAGAGAAGGATGCATAAAACAGTCTTCTATTCATCTGTCAATGTATCATATTACAATTTGGAAATGAAGTACGTCCCTCTCTCTGAAGCTTTCTCAATACATAAAACTTGGATCCTTCTAATGGTGATTTCCTCTTATTTAAAGAGGGAATCCCTTCGATACAATTTGATCAAAATTACAATGTGTATATGAGTCCTATTCTTAGTCAAATCGGCTTTCTAAACTAGAATAGGATGTCCTAGTCTCGCGCAACAGAATGCTATTGCAAGTATTGAATGAGATGTTGTTGTTACGGCTGGAGTAACAGTTTCTTCTCATTGTTGCTGATGTTGTTTCAGCATCACAAATCGCGGGCTGTTTCATCCACGGGATTTGCGCTTCGTTGTAAGGTTGTTGTTGACCGCTGACTGTGTAACGGCTTCCTTTGTGTTTCAGCGTCATCGATTCTGGGCTGTGTAATGGTTTCCTCTGTGTTTCAGCATCTGCGACTCTGGACTGTGTAACAGCTCTGTGTTTCAGCATCTGCAACTTTGGACTATGTAACAGCTCTGTGTTTAAGCATCTGCAACTCTGGACTATGTAACAGCTCCGTGTTTCAGCATCTGCAACCCTGGACTGTGTAACAGCTCTGTGTTTCAGCATCAGGCCTCAAATGCTAATCTACAATTTGAACTGTTTCATCACTTATACATTTCTAATCAATGGTTAAGTACGAGAATGATGTAAAATATTATGCAAAACAGATTAAACGTATAGTAATGAGAAGGGGCGTTTGTATACCTTTGGAATGATCAGATAAAGTGATAGTATGAGTTTAGATGTGGGTGATCAAGAGTGTAAAAGTGGCAAAAAGTATAGGCAAAAAGGTACATTGTGTGGTCCTAACAATCCACAAAAAAATCCCAAGTTAGCTCATCCCCATATATTCCAAATTACTCTGTGGAAATTTGATCCCAGTAAATTTCCCACCAATGTTTGACATGGGGGAGAGTCTTGAGGAGTGTGAAGGTGATTTTTTCACTATCAAAAAAATTGTGAAAAGATCAATAACCTTCTAGCAGATTTAACCATTTTTCTAAGGCATCTACATCTATCTGACCTTCAAATATGGGAATATAAAAATTGACTTGTACCTTGAAGGAAGAGTTTCCTCCAAAGTAGTTTATTTATGAATATGCACATGTTTCTATCAGCAAGTGTTAAAGGATGTGTGAAAATTTCTCCATCATTTCGTCCCTCTGTCACGCGAGAGCTTTCTCAAGCAACAGGTTAATAGAATCTTTTGCTCCATTTTTTTTCTTTTCTTCCGCCATAGAGGGTTTCTTGGGCGTGAGAGCATGATTTTCCTCAAGAGAGACAATCTCGAGACCCAACTTGCTATACTCGGACCTCGTCAAGGACATGCACTGAAAAATGATCAAGAGCAGCCTGCTCTGATACCTCTAATCCAGATTATTTTTAGAGCAAAATGAAAGAAGAGATATTACAATGAAATACTCATAAAAAAATTCAGAAACAAAGAGATACAACAATACATGATTTCTATTAATAAAATAAATGTATAGAGATTGTAAAAATACAGAGTACAAGACTCGCTAGAATGTTGGCAGCTTTATCTTTGAGAAGAGATATGAGGTCTACACTCATTCGCAAGAATTTGAATACAATGAGGCTCTGATGGCATTTTGATGATAAACATGAATTCCAAAACCCTAGACATAGAAAAACCTAACCCTAGGAGATGAAGCACCAAAAGTCATGTGGGCCCCGTTCAAGTAAGTTAGTACATTAACTTCTCGTGCTCGTAACTTTTGCATATGATCTTCGTTTTAGATGTGTGATGGCCCGTTGGAAAGGTATTTTAAATAAATATGCATTATGCCATAAAACTCTGATTCCATCTATAGTTTTACTATGGAAATCCAAGAAAACACTTTTTAGATCCCCAAAACGGACCTGGAAGTATAGAAAGATGTATTGACATGAAAACTTCCAAAATAAGTGAGTTGGAATAGGTGGGCAGCCACCAATATCCACCTGGATGTTTTGTAGGGATTCAGGAAACCCCATAAGTGAAAAACCCACAATTACAAATAAATTTCCCATTACAGAGAAACATGTTGAACTGAAAATTGTCCAGATGAGCCAATTGGAATTTGGAATAGGTGGGTGGCCACCAATATCCACCTAGATCACCTAAACAATGTTTTTTGGATTTCCACATTTAAACTATAGACAGAGTCTAAGTTTGACGAAATAATGTGTATTTCTTGAAAATACCTTTCCAATGGGCTATCACGCACCTAAAAAGGAGGTCGTATGCAAAAGTTACGACCCCGGGAAGTTGAGGTACCAACTTAACCATCGGGGCCCACATAAAATTTGGTGTTTCATCTCCTAGGGTTATGTTTTTGGGTGTCTAGGGTTTTGGAATTCATGAGTAATGTTAAAAAGGCACGTGGAGCCTCATTGGAATCATTCTGCTCAGACGGATGTGCATAGTAGCCACATCTCTTCTCATAGATAGCTACCACCATTCGAGCAAATTGTTTTTCAGTTCTGTAGTTTTACAGTTTCATCTTATTTTATTCATTCAATAGAAGTTATTGTTCATTGGATATTTGATTTTGTTCTCTGTATTTCTATGTTATTGTATTCAGTCTGTTATTCATTTCCTTCCTCTCATAAATCTGTATCAAAACGAGTTCCATCGTGAGCTTCTTTTGTAGAGTTTGTTGGCAAATTGAGGTATGGAATCTACCCGAGATGAGTTGGAGACAAAGATGCATCTGATATTTCCTGATTGGAAGGAGGTTGTGTCGTAGAGATAAATCTAGAGAGAAGATCCACTACCTCGATATGAATAGCATCCACTTCATCACGTAACTATTGTATTCCATGCCTTTGAGAAATCAACAGGTCCATTGTTGTTTTCCATTGAACTGAGACATTTTGCATGCTGATTTGTAGTGAATTGACCAAATTAACTAGAGATTCATATTCTTCGTCATGGAGCTCTTGACGCCAATGAAAAACATCTGAATGCATATTTTCCATGCTTGATGCTCAAAATTCTTCCTGGGTTTCTTCCAAGACAGGCTTTGTCCTCAAACAATTAAAGGGGAATGTGACTTGGAACGTTGGAGTTGAAGCTACAACTACATATCTTCCACCCTGCTCCATAATGTTATTCTTGATGTGAGTATATTCCTTAATGTCCTGACATCAGGTGAAGGGATTCCACATTGAATGAATAAGGAACCGCAACATACCCCCATAATGACCAAAGAGATCCAAGCGTGCGACAAGATGTTGGCCAAACAAATCTATAATTACCTGGAGTGGATGAGGAGTGCCCAGGGAAGGATGATGTCCAAAGGGCATACCACCTCCATTAAATTAGACACATAAGACACATGTGGAACTAAGCAAGAGAGGAAAGCCATGGAAATGCACTTGTGCGAGGGTACACCAAGATTTGGAGGTGCATGAATAAGAAGGATGAATGAGCCACTTGTGCTCTTCCCCAGCCAAAATGTGTGTCAAATATTGTTAACCCACAACACTCCAAATTTTAGCATAAGGTTTGTTTCATTCGACCCTATCTTTAATTGGAGGGTCCCTCCTATGGGACAATAATTTTGTGGGTCTAACGATCCCAATTTTCATTAGGGGATGAAATGTTGAATAGTCTGGCCATCTATTTATAAAATTCCCGACTAGTCTCAAGTAGCTAGATTGGAAAAGGAATCAAACTCGGTATTATTAGCTTTGAGAACATGAAAACATTGCAGAGTTTGGAACGCCTCTGCCTACGAAAAAATTATACTCATGATGATGTTTATATTCATATCATCCAAGAGGGATCACTTTCTAAACTGGTTAAGAATGACCTCAAAATATCCGATGATAATCAACTCTTCAATTTCTTGGCTCTTTTATATACTAAGACCTTTATAGATAGTGTAAGATTTTGCTTGGTTATTGGATGTGATGCCCGAACTCCAAAAAAAGGTAGTTCGAATATGTTTTCCTGGGGAGAAGATAAGCCCACCCATTCCTTCCACCCCTAACTCTTTTCACTGAAATTATATAATCAGAATAGTAATCCATTGTATCAATCACCTCTTTACGATTTACTACTTATGTTTAAGTTATTCATGTCTACCCAACACTAAAGATTTTGTATTGTTAGAAAAGGGGATTTCTCTACTTGCATGTTACCTACATCCATTTTGGCTAACAAATTATTTGTAGTGGTTAACAATTAATCATGCATGTTCAGGTAAAAGATACACCATTTCTTTGGGAGAATCCACATTCTGCAACCACTTCAGGGAAGCCATGTGCTAAAAGGCGTTAAATTTTTTCACATATGCGACCTGTTATATTTTTCACAAGAAGAGGTTTTGTAACTTTAGCCAATGTGTATAGCTAATTAGTGGTATTCTTTCTCCAGGTCGGTATCTTATGGGGGTAATAATGACTTGGATTGAAAGTTAAAAATTTCATGATTTTCTGCAAAAATAACTATATATATTGAATCTTTATATCTATGTCTATTAACCATATAAATTCAACTTCCTATTTGTCATTCTATTTTAGTGTCCTAAATCCCAATTGGTCCATGTTCTTTTGACTATTTTTACTTTTTCAAGAGTGTTTTTGTGTAGAAAAATGATTTTATTTTATATAGAACTTTTCCATCAGAGGCTTCGAAGTTCAAAGTACATCAAAATGTTATAACTTCAACTTCCTACTTTCCATTCTATTTTAGTGTCCTAAATCCCAATTGGTTCATGTTCTTTTGACTATTTTTACTTTTTCAAGAGTGTTTTTGTGTAGAAAAATGATTTTATTTTATATAAAACTTTCCCATGGGAGGCTTTGAAGTTCAAAGTGCATCAAAATTTTATAACTTCAACTTCCTATTTGCCATTCTATTTTAGTGTCCTAAATCCCAATTGGTCCATGTTCTTTTGACTATTTTTACTTTTTTAATAGTATTTTTGTGTAGAAAAATGATTTTATTTTATATAAAACTTTCCCATGGGAGGCTTCAAAGTTCAAAGTACTTCAAAATGTGGCTTTGTTTCTAAATTTTTGCCACTAATAACACTATTGAGCTTGAGTATTTGCATTCCATTTACTGAAAGCTTAAAATCTTCTTATCACGCAATTGTTTGTGACACATCAAAGCTTAAGATATGATTTTACATCTTCTTGGAGCCTGAGGGTGGTTTCTTCCCTCATAGGCCATTGTACATTTATATTTTTACATACAAAATGTAGATAAAACTAGGAAATTTGAGTGCAGTGCATTGTTGAGACTTTTGGACATGCATATCCCCGCACATAAGCAATTACACATTGCATATTAAATAATTAATAATTATTAATTATTTAATATTGCAATGTGAAATGTGTTGTTGCTTATGTGTCAATACTTTTGCGCACACATATGCCCGCACAACCATGGTTGCAATTTATTAAATAATTAATTATTTAATATTATGTATTAATTAGTTATTAATTATTTATTATGAACCATAGTTGTGCGAGGATATATATGTGCAAAAGTCTTCACACATAAGCAGCAGGACATTGCACATTGCAATATTAAATAATTAATTAATGCTAAATAATTAATAAATAATACTAAATAATTAATTATTTATTAAATTGCACATTGTGCATTGCACATTATTAAATAATACCATATAAGTGTGGGGTTATATAAGGTCATTGCACATTGCATTATTAAATAGTTAATATTTATTAATTATTTAATATTGCAATGTGCAATGCGATGCTGATGTGCAGAGATTTTTGCACAGATATATCCTTGCACAGTTATTGTTGTAATTTATTAAATAATTAAATATTTAATATTATTTATTAATTAGTTGGGATATACCTGTGAGCATATGCTAACATATAGTCAAAGCAAAAGTCTATGCACATATGATGTACAAGCACAGAACCATAGTTGTGTGGGGATATACATGTGCAAACCTTTTGTGCAAAAGTTAGCACGCATAAGAAGCAACACATTTCACATTGCAATATTAAATAATTGATAATTAATTAATTATTTAATATTAAATAATTAATAATTAATTAATAATTAATATTAATTATTTAATAAATTGCAAATTACATATTGAGCATTCCACATTAATAAATAATACCATACCTTTGGGTGGATATACATGTGCAAAAGTCTACATAAGTAGGAGTGCATTGCAATATTAAATAATTAATAATTAATATTAATTATTAAATAAAAATATTAAATAATTAATAATTATTTAATACTAAATAATTAAAAAATAATATTAAATAATTAATTATTTAATAAATTGCACATTGCACATTAATAAATAATATTATACCTGTGTGGAGATATACCTGTGCGGAGGTGCGGACTAATCGTCAAAGAAAAAGTCTTCATGTGCATTGCACATTGCAATATTAAATAATTAATTATTTAATATTAAATTACTAATAAATAATTAATTATTTAATAAATTGCAAATTAATAAATAATACCATGCCTATGCGGGATATACCTGTGTTGAGGTGTGGACAAATAGTCAAAGAAAAAGTCTATGCACATATGATGTACGGGTACAGAACCATAGTTGTGAATGAATATACCTGCATGGAGGCGTGGACAAATCGTCAAAGCAAATTTGTTTTTTTGCTTATTTTTACAAAGTTTATCCTAATTGTTTTTACTTTATTCTTATCATTGTCGTCTTTGCATAGACAATGATGTTATTTTTCTTTATTATATGAATTATCTTTTTACAAAGACTATTCATTATCTATGCATCTAGTTATACTAAACTTCAATGTTCAACATATATTTCCCAGTCGACAACATATATTTCCCAGACGACAGGGACTGCACTGCCATGCGACCCTTATTTAAATTATTTATAATTCTCTTGAGTGATTCCATTACCTGAGTTAGTGTGGTACAACACTAAGACAAATAGCTCCAGAAAATTATTTGGGGGAAAGCAGTAAAGGGGGCCCCAGGAAAGTATTTCAATGGCCCTTAATTTCATTGGCAAATAAAGACCTTCACTGTATCAAATACATCTATAAGGAAAGTAGGCACCTTTAGCAACCCACTACTTAGTCATCCATTCAGAGCGTCATAAAAACCAATCTTGTGCTAATAAAAGCTTGAGTAGCAAGAGATCGACAACATGTAGCATTTGATTGAGCAACAATGAGTTAGTTGCTCCCCGACCATTTCTCTAAGGGGTGCACATCAAGAAGAACTTCCCCTTAGTGAAGTTCAATTATTCTTGCTCCCATACTTCTAGGACATGTTTCCTCCCAATATTTCCTACAGCAGTAGATACAAAACCATAAACAACAGCCACACAAGCACGAAAGTGAGTAGTTTAGGTACACGCAGGTTGTGGAGGGTTTATGTACATAGATAGTGTTCTGACTTTATTCACATAGATAGTTGTAGAGAAATATGCAGAGACAGGATGAGATCGAGATCCAGACCCAGTTAATGACCTAGTGAATAGAGGTTTTAACTAAAATAACTTGTTGAACAATTGAAAGTGAACTCACATCACATTTATGCACATCTATAGGGAAATGAACACTTTGGCAGACTCATTGTCAAAGGAAGGTTTTCTTTTGGGAGATGGAGTGACTATTGATGGAATATCAGGATGTGATATGCGAGTGTTCAATAGATGCAACACATGTCTGTGTTCGATAACACTAACTGTTGACATATTTTTACTTTGGGTACCATTATGAATATTGTCTCGGCCGGAGACTAATGAGGAATTTTCAAGTACTCCCCTAGAAATAGGAATAGGAAGAGACCTCAAAGATCTTAGAGACCTTTACCTTTTAGTCCTTCCTATACACCCTTCGTACCCACCCACCTTAAAACCTAGACCTGTTATTCCTATCACACTCACTGAATGAATCTCAAAAGATACAGGTTCCTACAGAGAAACCTTCTACGATCAATTAACAATCATTACGATTGACATTACAAACGATTAGTGCTTACATTACGATTAGCAGATCGGGAAAGTGTTTAGACGTTCTTGTTGCTTCCCAGCCGGAAAACGAACATGCTTTGTCCACCTTTACTTTCATCAGATTATCGACTTTATTTGATTACTTGATGATCACCTCCACCTCTACCACCTTTTGATACTTGATGACCATCTCTGCTTACCACCCACTTACCAAGGACAACACTCTCCTTCTCCTAGGGTAGGGGGCCCATGAGCACCAAACGAGATGCCTACCATTAGCACCTAGGACATACTGTCAAAGGGATAACAACCTATAATGTAGACTTGACAAAAGCAAGCAAACAAATAGGAAATAACTATGTAGAAAATAGTAAGGCTTCTTTCTTATTAACTTCACTCATTGGGTGGATGGGTGGGCACTTACCAGCTTTACTATTTACTTTATCCTACCAGGGTTACTGAAGTAAGATGACCTACCAATCGTGTTAACACCCTTCTCTCTTACGTGATTAGACGTTGGTGTTGGTTATGTACGTAGACCATTCATATGACCTTTTGAGGCCAGATCAGGGGCGACCATGCCCATTGATTTACAATCACTACCGATCCTGTTTGGGAAAGGAAGTATGGAAGGTGTGGTCCCTCTTTTATCCTCTTGTTGAGGAACCTGGATGGAAGGTGCGAAAGTCCCGCTTGCTTTAAGGTCAGTGCCGATGATTGAAAGGGTTCAGAGGCAATCAACACTTCTATAAATGCGCTATGAAGTTATGTTTTCTCTTTATGCTATCACTAATTACCAAAATGATATAATTGTTTATGTTAGCCAACATTAAGTTGCTCACCATATAGAGACAGATAGCTCCTGGAAAGGACTTACCAAGCCCTAAATAATTCCATTAAAAGTAATGCCATTTTGAATATATACACATTGTAAGTTAGCATTAAAGTTTATTAATAATTTGAAATATCATTATACAACTAAAACCTAAAGTTTTAAAGAAAAAATGATGACAAATACATCCAAGTATGTGTCCCATGAAAAGTTTTCAAATATTGTAAGACTCTCAAATATGCATCGATCATTCAAATATGACTCTCTCACTTCATCACTTAACAACGGATGCAAATCCTTAGGAGGTAAGGACTCCTTACCACAAAACTCTCATAAACCAAATTTCAATGTTTAAATTAACATTACATAATATGATTTTAGAAATGATTCGGAAATCCAAATGTGACTGAATATGGCCAGCTTAGCATTTTATATTTCCGAGTTTCAGTTAAATGTTAACTTATAACATTTATATTGGATAGCTTATATAGGGTGATATATGGATATTTAAAAAACCTTATAGGGGGATATTAGAAAAGTTGTGTAACTTTAGATAAATTATATATATAATAGAAAGATATTGGGATAAAAAAAAATAGTCTTCTAGTCTTAATGTCAAAGATGAAATTCTCTACAAATGAAGTAAATTTAAAATATTGGATTATAAATCATATTTAGATAAGAATGTTTAAAATTCATTATTTGTATAATAAAGTAAATTTAAAATATTGAATTATAAATTTATACTTAATTAAGAATATTTAAAATTGACTATTCCTATCAATCCATTATTGAAACTAATAAATAAAAAATATTCATGTTCAAGCTATACAGAAAAAATTATAAGTGTAATGCATAAAATATGAAGGTGGAGGAAGATGTAAATTATAAAATGTTTAAACTAAAAAACTTTTTCCATATTAGTATGTAAAAAAATCCTCTTGCTCTCAAGCATTTATTATGTAAAAAATCCCCTTGCTCTCAAGCATTTAGTATGTAAAAAATCCCCTTTTAGTATGTAAAAAATCCCCCTTAACCTTGAGTATTTGTTGTAATTTGTATACGAGACACTTAAATCTAAATATGGGGATAACTCATTAAATAATAAAATAATGAATCTATGATATAATATTTTGTTATTTTAATAATTTTAAAGTTTAAGAGGTTTAAATAAACAATTTTAGAAATTAGTTTATTCTAGTATTTTTGTTAATATGATATTTATTTTAATATGCAAAGAGTATTTATTATACTCATGTGATTATGGTGTTGGTTTTCTCCTAGAATTTAGCATAGAGTTGAGGTATATAAATTAGATGTTTTTCATGTGAAGTGTATAGGCTTTATGCTCTTACTATCTTTGTAACTTTATTTTTCTTTCTTTAATAAAATCACGTGTTTGAAGACACTTATGTTAAGTTTTGAGCTATTATTAGGTTTCTTTTCAATTTACTAGATAACAATAGCATAGGTAGGATCACCGAGAGAAACAAAATCACAAGATACACAACATTTATCTTGGGAAACCCTCATGGGGGAGAAAACCCAACAATACTTCCTTAATATAGATAGCCAATACAATGCCAAGACAATAAACCAAAAACACTAGAGAATATACAACACTGAGCAATGCGCCTCTCTCTTCCTTCTTCTCCCAACTGCAGCTACCAAACTTGTGCACTTGATGAGTGAATGAGTGAGTGAGATAATGAGGTGTTGGCTTTCTTTATTTATACTAACTGGCAGGCGTTGGAAAGGTGTCTCTTCACTAGGTAGGGATGACTTGTCTTCTTAGTGGTTAAACCCACTTTAATTAGGCCTGGGGGGCGACTTCTTAATTTTCATAATACAATTAGGGTTTGACCAATCCTCAAAAGGGGATTGGGTCAATTACAATGCTTGACATGATCAATCCACAAAAGGGGATTGATCTACTTAATAATGACTCAATAATAAAAAGAATACTCTTTGCAATTACAATATTTCAACACTCCCCTTAACAAGAAGGGTATTCTACAGAAACAACTCAATACAACATCATTGGGAGAGACAGAGAGGGAAGCAACATCAACAACATCTGGAACACTAACTGACACATCTATAAATCATCGAAAGTTTTTTATCATCATCAATATCATCATCCACAACAAGAAGCTAGAATGGAATCATCATCATCTGCATCAACATGGATTAGTATAACACTAATACATCGTCATCATCAATAACAACACAAGGTTGATACAAGATCAACAACAACAACATCACAACAGAAAGGCTAGAGCATCATCAACATCAACACTAGGCGGGAAATCTTCAGCAAGAAGCTGGCATGTCAACAACATCAACATGAAGCTATAAATCTTTAGCACAAATTTGGCATCTCAACAACATCAGTATGAAGCTGGAAATCTTCAGCACTAGAATGAAATCACAACAAAATCATCACAAAGATGGAAATATTCAGCACAAGACTGGCATCTCAACAACATCAGCACGAAGCTGGAAATCTTTAGCACTAAGCTGGCATCTCAACAACATCAACACGAAGATGGAAATATTCATCACTAGGCTGACATCACAACAACATCAGTAACATGTTCATTTGTTCCAACATAATGGAGATTTATGGCTCCTCTTTGCACCATATCATGAATGAAGTGATATCGGATCTCTATGTTCTTTGACTCGTCATGGAACACATCATCTTTATACAATGATAGTTATCACATAGGATCATCGTGGCTTCCATCTCCAGATCAAATAGATCTGTCAAAAACATCTGAAACCATATGGATTCACCACTGGCAGAACATGTTGCAATATATTCTGCTTATGTCATGTTGAGAGAAATACATGATTGCTTCCTACTCTACCATGAGATCATGGCTGACCCCAGACTGAAACAACATCCTGAGGTGCTCTTTCTGTCAGAGACACTTCCAACCCAATCTGAATTGGTATAATTACTCAGTCTGAAGTCATAATCTCTAGTATAACAGAGACCAAAATCCAACGTACCCTTAAGGTATCTCATCCCATGTTTTGCATCATCAAGGTGAACACGTTTGGGTTCTACCAGATACTGAATCAAGGCAAAACATATATCTGGCCTGGTATTCATCAGATACATTATCGAACGAATAATTTGTCTGTACAGAGTAGCATCAACCAATTCTGGCAAAGTATCTACCAGGAACATTAACTTCGTTTCGATGGGTGTGTACATGGATTTACATTCCAACATATCAAACTTTATCATTATTTCAACTACATACTTCCTTTGGTTGAGGAATAACTTCCTTGGGCTCTTCCAAACTTCAAGACCTAAGAAATAATGCATTAGGTCTTTCATCAAACTTTGTAGCGAGCTTATTCTACAATCTGTGATGATCGTTTCTTCATCTTGTCAATAATACATCATCTACTTATAGTAAAAGCATCACTGGCTCATCAGTCATAACCTTGAAGTAAAGGTTAGAATCAATTTTACTCTTGGTAAATCCCAAACTCTTCAGAAAACTATCAATCCTTCCACACCAAGCTCTTGGAGTTTGCTTCAATTTGTAGACATGAGTCTTTATGTCCTCAGCTTCAAATCAATTTTTCACATCACTTTGTACCAATCTGGTACACTTGCTCAGTTGCAACTCAATCTGCACAATAATGTGCTAGCTCTATGTGATTTTTGCAAAGCACTGTCTGTCTCACTATCTAGGAGTATGTCCTCTACTCTCTCTACAACTATTCCTCTGGAATTGGGACTCTACACCTGCAATTGCTCTAGATTTGAGAATGGTTTCTCCATTCTCACTGTGACTGGTGAAATATAAAAGTAACTTCTCTTACTTCATCACATCAACAAATTCATCTGAAACTGAGAGTGGATCAATAACTGATACTGAAGGTAGCTCTTCTTATTTCATGGAGGTAACTAATCTATCTTTTATTGTATTCATGTCTCCATGACCCAACTAATGTACTGCACTAACTTCCACTCAATTTTAAATATGGGGATTTCTCCCCCTGCATCTCGTACTATATATGAATCATGGTTTTTTTGGTTGTCTTCATGAATAATGGAGTTATTTCTTCAATTACTGGAGTAAGTGTCTCATCATAGTCTTCTCCCTCTTACTAGGAGAATCCTCTGGACACACATCAGGCTTTGTACATTTGCAACATGCTTGATCGGTTAGATCAATCTTGGAATTCAATATTGACTTCTCTTCTAGTCTCACGAAAAAATCCATATCCTGGTCTTTCTGAATGGCTTCCTTCTCTGTCACCGAAACAAGGGAATCTTCCGAGGAGATTTCATATCTCCTATAAGTTTCTGAAGCTGCGATCTAATATTCCCATGGAATCTGTCTCCTAGTCCTAGAAGTTGTCTCTTCATATGATCCTTTCTAAGATCAGGCTTACTCTTGATTTCTTCTTATTCTACAAGGACTTCATCATCTCTTACAGGGTATACTTGGTGTTGAATACCAAGTCTAAATATGAAAATCCGAGTCGAACTTCAAGTGAATTCTTCTTCCTATCAAGGTGGCTTCATTATCCTTTGACCAAGTCTTATGTGAGTTCTTCTTCTAATGTTTGGTCATCTTTGGATCCTTTTGCTCCTTACAATCAATCTTTATATGAGATACTTTGGATCTCAAAAATAGCTTCTTCTTCATCTTCTGTGGTACATGGATGTATATCGTCATGTTCATGACTTGGGTAGTTTGCTTCATGCCTCATATAATTTGTTTCCTTTTGTAACCTTCACTATATCTTCCTCAGGGTTATCACTTGTGACCTGAACCAAGGTCAACAAAATGACATGCAAGAATAATACTCTTTTCATAATAGTAATAAAACAATAGCACGAATAATCATCACAGTGGCTCCTTTAGAGATATCACTTGTGACCTGCCTAAAAAAAAGATCAAAAGTAAGAAATACAATATGAAATGAGATCACCACTCTTCTAGTGCTATGATCAAACATTCCTCCATGGTAACTTGGAATCAACACAAGAAGCTTCTCTTAGAGGAGATGTTAGTTGTATCTGGTAAATGATTACATTAAGGATTTATCTCAATATGCTCACATGCTACCAAGTATAATATTTTTCAAAGATTGCTACCTCAACTATAGTGTTTACTTATAATGGGGTGGTTATCAACTTGTCATGTGCAACTTTGAATCTTATTAACTTAATTAATCAAACTTGGAACCTGGAGTCTTGTCCTCAAGAATGAGTGTGTTTCTTTTCTTCCAAGTATCTTTCACTCATGGTGACAAGTGCTTTCCTCAACATGTCCTATGTACTAAGACAATATGCTATCTTGACAAAAATCTAAGTTAGAGAATAAACTCTAATATCATTCTAATATCTTGACTTTAATTTTGACCAAGGATTAGCATGATGGTCATAGTTTCAACATACAACCTAGATGTCAAGATAATATCATAAAAAATAGATTCATATAAAAATGATCAAACCTGGGGTGCATTAGTCTTATGAGTATGTCAAATCTGAGATCCTTCTGGATCTATGATATGAGATCCCTTCTCCTACAAATACCCTTTAAATATTAACAGTTTAAACATATGTGAGTACATACCTCTGATAGTAGTGACCCCATTTGGTAGCAGCGGTAATAATTACCAACCCTTTAAAAAAAATTAAGGGTGACTACAAGTGGTACAACAACTAATACTGAAACTACAACTACAATCGCAACTTAGGGTTTTATGAGGAAACCCTAACTTTTCAAACTTCAAATTTTGAAATTCTGATCCAAGGACTAGATGTACTGGGTTGAGGAAAGTTTCCTGGAGATGTTTGATTTCAAAAATTTCAAGTTTTTCCCCTTGAATCTTGACTTGTGGAAATATGGATTGGTACTTCTGGTACTGGTTCTAGTTTCCCGGTTTTCTAGTTTTCTGGTACTTCTGGTTTTCTGTTTTTCTGGTATAAGTCAAAAACTAGGGTTTGAATTTCCAGAGGATTTTTCCATTGAAAAGGTGCGCTCAAGATGCCAAAAGATTCACTAGGGTAGGGCACAATTTTCTAGATGGTTTTTAGGAAAAAATTCCTCTCCAACAAAAATCCCTAATTTTCTTGTACAACAACAATGGCATTTTTGTTTATCCAGTGAAAGGTGCTCTCATTAGCTTAGTTATGATTCCATGTTAATTTTTGAGTTATTATTAGGTTTCTTTTCAATTTACTAGATAACAATAACATAGGTAGGATTACTAAGAGAAACACAATCAAAATATACACAACATTTATCCTGGGAAACCCTCATGGGGGAGAAAAACCAACAAAACTTCCTTAATATAGATAGCCAATACAATGCCAAGACAATAAACCAAAAACACTAGAGAATATCCAAAACTGAGCAATGTGCGTCTCTCTTCCTTCTTCTCCCAACTGCAGCTACCAAACTTGCGCACTTGATGAGTGAATGAGTGAGTGAGATAATGAGGCATTAGCTTCCTTGATTTATACTAATTGGTAGGCACTGGAAAGGTGTCTCTTCACTGGGCAGGGCCGACTTGTCTTCTTAGTGGTTAAAACCACTTTAATTAGGCCTCGGGGCCGACTTCTTAATTTGCATAATACAATTAGGGTTTGACCAATACGCAAAAGGGGATTGGGTCAATTACAATGAGCGATATGATCAATCCACAAAATGGGATTGATTTATTTAATAATGACTCAATAATAAATAGAATACTCTTTGTAGTTGCAATATTTCAACAACTTCATCAACATTGGTATTATAGCCATGTTGAATAGTGTTGGAAGAGAATTGGTGATGGATTGAAGACGCAAGGAAGACTCCAAAGCATCAACCAAGAACTCTTCAAATTCAAGGACAATAGTTTTGAGGTAACCCTGTTGTCAATTCGATAAGGAAAAATTTAGTTTATAATTGCAACAAATTTCAAAATCAGATTGTTGGTTTTTTTAGATCTAATCTTCATTTTGTTGTTGATTAGAATCTTAGAGATATTTCAAGTGTTTATATTTATATATCTACAATTTGTTATATATAAACCAATAGTCAAAGTTGGTAAATCTCAAGATAATAGAATATGTGTTAAAAATCTACATTTCTTTTAGATCTTAAGATATATTGTTGTTTTAATTCTACTTATGATTGGTCTGCTTGGAATTAATTTCGCAAGATTTTTGATACTCCTCCTGCATCTCAACAAGTTTATTTACAAATGATTTTACTTAGGAAAATATTAGTTGATGGTGATGATGTGTTATAATATATTTCAAGAATAAAGAACATACATCAAGACATCATCAAAGGTGGCTTTCCTAAACTTGAAGACATTTTTTTGATAAATGAATTAACTCCATATTATAAGCACTTTATTGAAACTTTACAAATCACTGATAAATTATCGACCACAATTTTTTATTCACTCGGTGAACTATTAGCTCAACATAGTAAGTCATTTGGTAAAAAAAAGAATTTGGTGAGGATATTCTCTTCACTAGTTCAAACAAAGAAAAAAGTTCAAAAGGAAGAGGAGCTTCGATCAATAATAGAGGACAAGGAAATCAAATTTGGTCTTCTTATAGAGGACGTGGCCATGGGCATAGTCAAGGAAGAGAAAGTAATAATTTTCAATGAGGATCAAACAGTTTTAGAATAAGTCAGTCATAAAGACCTCCAAATCGCAATTATCAATTTGAAAGAGGTAGTAATATGAGTCATATTATTTGCAGGCAATGTAATCGAGTTGTTCATTATGCATAAGATTGCATAAATCCAAATGATAAGTTGCCTAAGTTCAAGCAACATTCAACTTTAGCACAGTATGCTAATTCCAATGATCAAGATGATGATCAAAGTAATTTTGAGTATGTATTCACCGCTCATCAACAATCAAAGTTATGAGATTTATTGGCTTCCAACTACTCTTTTCAGAGTGATTATGAAGATTCATGGGTATTGGATATAGGTGCCACACATGACTTTCAGAAGATATTTATTTTGGTCCTTTCATAAATTTAAATGAATTCAATTTATTTTTTTGATGACACAACCCATACACCTTGTGGAGAAGGTTCTATGAATTTTTTTCTCCCAGGAGTTGGAGAGAAAATGATTTCAAATGTTTGGTATGTAGCAACATTTAAAAATATCTTATCGTCCTTAGTCTCAATTTGACAAGTTGGACATCAAATCATCATGGAATATGGTTTGGTGAAGATCAATTCAATAAAGTACAACTTGAAAATAGTGATGACAGGTTATGAAGATGGTACGCTTCTAAGGATGAAAGGGAAAGTCATTCCTCAAAATCAATATTTTGTAGGAGAATTTGATTCATAAAATTTATCGATAAGGGTAAGGCATGTTCGTTATGGACATCTAAATTTTGAAAACAGGGAATGGTTAAAGCGTTTCCCACCTTTAAGAAGAAAAATGCAAGATGTGAAGATTGCATCTATGGTAAACAAAATTGAGAAGCATTTCCTACTATATCATGGTGAGCAAACAGATGTTTGCAAATCATCCACAATGGCATTTGTGGACCTGTAGAGACTTTTCTTGGAGTATGTAAATATTTTTTACTTTTCATGGATTATTTTGATTCAAATGACTTGGGTGCATTTCTTGAAAGAAAAGTCAAAGGCATTTGAAAAGTTCAAAGTTTTTTCATCGTTTGATTGAAAAAGACACCAAGGAAAATATTGGTACTTTGAGTACAGATAATGGAGGGGAACTCACTTCAAATAAATTCCAAAATTATTGCAACTTGATAAAGGCATCATAAATAAATTCACAAATTTGTACACTCCATAGAAGAATGGAGTGACAAAAAGAATGAACTGAACTTTGATGGGTGTGGTGAGCTCAATGTTGAAATTCAAAGGTTTAAGTTCCTCCTATTGAGCCGAAGCTATTCATACTACAATTTACTTAAGAAATAGATCTCCTAATACTACTTTGGATGGCATCACACAATATGTAACATCCCCAGCAACCCAGGCTGGGCCACGTCACAAAATCTCAACTTTTGACACTCTGATTCCATAATGTAATGTCCCCGCTACCCAAAATTGATTTGATACCAATCTGCAACATCATCTAGCTTGCTACTAAACAATGCTACTCCAAAATTCAGTGCACAGATTCTACTCCAACACTAGTTTGTACAGTATCACTTGAAGTAACACGCTCAACCTCAAGTTGAGTCACTCCACACTAAATTTCTTCTTTTTACACAACTTAAAATAGCAGAAGTAACTCAATACAACTGCGTGCAAAATCATACTGAACACACAACACTATTGTTTGTGTAACCCTTCTGGTATGATACGTCAATTCTAATTTTCCTTGTGCATGGGTCTACTTCCTTTTGTGCATAAGAGAATTCTAACCTATTGTGCACACAGACTACTTCCCTGCACACACTCTCAGTCAAACCTCGCCTTGGAGACTCATGACCAATATCATAAGGTTATCTTAACAGGAAATACTATCAACATTTTTCATACTCATGCATAACTATAATAATGAATATCAACACCACTCTCGCATGTGCAAGCAACATTTAACATAATAACAACAATTAATTATATGCAAAAACATACAATAATTAAACCCATATTAAAAATAGATAATTTAAGCACACGGTAAATGAGAAAAGAACATAGCAACACTTATATTTTATGAAAGTCACCAACTGCGTCCAGAACTCAGATGTTCCTCCCATCCATAGACTTTGGTGCTCATATACTTTTAGCAACAGGTCACCCTCGAGCTGGGGCTTAACTCCACCATGGAAAAAGGGTTCTTAATGCCAGTCTAAGGTATGACTATCAACAGAATTGCTCAATCCAAGGTGCCACTATTGCAACTAGTTTACGGTCTCTCATTCCCCATGCACCTGTTACACCCAAGGAAGTGTTCTCTTTCTCTTCTCAATAGTGCTTTGGTTTCCCCACTTCCCTTCTAGGGTTCTAGAAATAGGTTGAACATGAAGTCTCAAATCCCTGCAACTAATGCCCAACGTACTAGGGAACAACTCCTAGTAAAACTCTCACCTGGAGAGATTTCTCACGGACCTGACAACTCACCTATTCAACTACAAATATCTCACCTAGAGAGAATGTTCATGGGCATGACAACCCACCTCTTCAAAAACAAACCTATGGTTACAATACATAAAAAAATTCCTTACAAGATTTTATCTACAGATAAGGTAATAGTCATATATTCCAGATGATCTGACCCCTTCTGCACATGATAAAATGAATGACTTGTTTCCCAAAGAATGAGTTCCTCCCCCCGAAATACACTAAGGCCAGCAATATATATTGCATGCCTTAAACTGGACACTTGTCACCTTCAGAAATAGCTTTAGTCACTTGGTGACTCGTTCCCATCCCTGGGAACTTAGAATAAATAAATATCAATAACATACACGTTTTTCAGAAATATTAATAAAATATTCGTTAGGACTTAAGTCCCCCCCTTTTTTCCCTTTTTCGGTGGAGTTATCCCCCCATCTCTTTTAGTCTGATCTGACTATGCACACTGATGTGATATCATTAATGATTGTGATTACATTTACATGGATAGGCACACTAACATATTTGTATCTCGACTCACCAGCCTCATAACCACACAGCCTCTTCGGCCTCAATACACATCGATTCATATATATATATATATATATATATA